>PYSQ01000053.1:0-23604 GCA_003049435.1 Nakataea oryzae | reverse complement strand
GCACCGCAGCGGCAGGCGCTCGCGCGGGACGGCCACGGCGCCGCCGGCCACGAGCGAGGCGCAGCGCTGCACGTAGGCGCCGGCGCCGCGCACGCCCGTGTAGAGCACGTCCTGGAACGGGTTGTAGACGACGCCGGCGGCAGGCGCCTTGTCGACGATGAAGCCGAGGCTGACGCAGACGCTCGGGAAGCCGTGGATGAAGTTTGTGGTGCCGTCGATGGGGTCGACGACAAAGGTCGGGCGCTCCGTCAGCACCGTCACGCCCTTCTGGTACGTCTCCTCGCCGACAAAGTCAAAGTCCGGGTAGCTCGACCGCAGTCGGTCCATGACCATCTTCTCGACGGCCCTGTCGGTCTCGGTCACCATGTCGACGGCTGGTGCGTGTGAGCGGGGGCCGGGCTGGCGCGGGGCGGGCTTGACGTACAGTTCATCTTGGTGCCGGCCGCCTTGCCGTCTGGCTTGGCCTCCCGCATCATGCGGCCCGCCTCGAAGGCGACGGCGACCAGGGTGTCGTGGATCTGCTGCAGGTCCAAGGTCGACATGATGGCGTCGTCAGGGGTGTGGCCTGTCGTGATGGGCTGTTTTTTTTTTTTTCGGCGCAACCGTCCAGGGCTGTGCCATCAGCGTCCGTCCGTCGGCTGTTTTTAGCGGTCGACAGCACAGCCGCTACCGAGAGCCACCGCGGGGTCTTGCAGGGCACCACCACGTGGGGCCGGCCTCGTCCCGGCCAATCACACAACACTGCCCACCCAGCCCGGCGGTATCTGGCTTGTCACGATTCATGCCCGCGGGTTGCTATCGCGATGGATGGGTCGGTTGGGACAAGCCTTTCGCGGCGCCCGCCTTGTCCAACTTCGTCTCTTGGCGACTGCCTCGTCTCTTGGCAACTATACCCGCAGGGCAGTGTCGAGGGCCGTCTGCCTCATCCACACCGGGCCAGAACGCGGCCCATGGACGACCCTGGTCCTCTGGCAGGGCCCTGTATCGCCCATGCCCGTCCATGCCCGTCGAGGCCCGATGCCGGCCGTGATCCCCACCGCCGGGGTGACGATCCTTGACTCGTCGTAGGGCGCGGCAGCACCGCCCGTTAAATACAAGCCGGTACCTTTTTCGAGCGAGCTCGGATTCCTCGGCTCTCGTCGACATTCCACGGAGCGCCAGCGTCACGAGCCCGAACTGCCGAAGCCCCTCCCCAAAGCCCCCAAAGCCCAAACCACCCAAGATGGCACAGCCAGGCCGCCAGGTGCACACCAAAATCAAGTACTTTGACGACCCGGGCCGGCCGCTGCTGCCCATGGTCATTGGAGGGTAAGCCGCAGACCCGCCCGCTGTCGAGGCCCCTCTAACCAAGCGCAGGCCGACGCCGGCAGTGCCGCAGCCCAAGGTCGAGGTCCCCACCGTCATCACCGACGTCACGGGCCGCGAGGACGAGTTCACGCTCGACGTGCAGGGTTTCCGCTTCGTCAAGCACGAGAGCAAGGTGACCAACTGGGACGACGACGACGAGATCAGGAGGGTCAACTACCCCGAGATGGAGGCGCTGTGCTGGAAAGTGCTGGGCGAGACCAAGGACCTGTAGGTGGCCCCGACCCGCCGCATCCGGGCACCCGCTGACGCGCCGCAGCCCCAAGCCGGCCGAGCTGCACATCCTGACGCACATCATCCGCCGCGGCCCCAAGGACGGCGAGGGCACCAAGGGCCCGGCCCCGCTCTACGGCGTGCACTGCGACCAGTCCCTGTCGGCGGCCGCGGGCGTCGCGCACAGGTGGCTGGGCGACCGGGCCACCGAGCTGCTCAAGAAGCCGCGCTACCAGATCATCAATGTGAGTCCCCTCTCCCGACGCCCGGCCCCGGCCGCAGGCTGACGCGGACAGATGTGGCGCCCCATCCGCCCCGTCACGCGCGACCCCTTTTCCGTCTCGGACGCCCGCACGATCCCGGACTCGGACCTGGTCTTTGTGCCCGTGCAGTTCCCCGACCACGCGACCGAGGCCGTCGAGGTGCGGCCGCCGACGGCGTCGCAGCACAAGTGGTACTTCAAGGACCAGATGCAGCCCGACGACGTGCTCTTTTTCAAGCAGGTCGACTCGAGCACCAAGCCCGGCGTCCCGCGCCGCGTGCCCCACTGCGCCTTCAAGGACACGGACCTGCCCGAGGGCGCCGGCGAGCCGCGCGTGAGCATCGAGGTCAGGGCGTATGTGTTTTACGACGAGGACTAGCCGAGGGCGTGTGGGTTGAGCATTTGTAAATTCGAGCACTCGATGCGAAACCTTTGATCCTTGACAGGCCGTGCCGAGCGGCTGATGCGTGCATGACCCTTTGCATCTTACTGCACTACGTAGTATACTGACTAGGAGGCTGGGGCGCCTTTACGAATGGATGGCATTGCGAAGCACTGAATCTGCCCGTGATAGTCCACTTGTCTAGACCCAGCAGCAAGAGCACCAGACTACGCATCAAGTGTTGCCAGCTCAAAGTCCAGGACGACAACCTCCTTGCCGTCGCCAGCGTCCCGCCTCGCAAAGACGGACAGGACCCCGTCGGCCTGCAGCCTGCCGACGTCGACGAGGGGCTCGCCGGACAGGCCGCCGCCCTGCCAGACCTGCCGGAACTCGGCGTAGCCGTCCCGCTTGGCGGCGCGCAGGATGCGGAAGACGGACACGTCCGGGTCGGGCAGGACGGCAAACAGGTCGCCCGACCGGCCGACCGCGAGCCGGCCCCGCTTGCCGCCGGCGGCGCCGACCGTGTGCCGCCTCCACTCGCCCGTGGCGGGCTCCCTGTAAAAGTGCCGCCACGTGGGGCGGCCGCGCTCGTCGAGCGTCCGGTTCAGCACGTGCACGCCCCCGTCCGCGTCGACCGCCTGGCTCTCCTGGTTCGTCAGCCCGGAGCCCCTGGGGACGGGCCAGACGACGAGGCCCGGCGCGTCGGGCGTCACGCCACGACCCGTGCCGAGGTCGGCGACCAGGGCACCGTGCGTGTTGCGCCACGTGCGCCCGTCGTCGTCGCTGTAGGCGTAGCACAGGTCGTGGTTGTTCTCGGCGCCGTTGGGGCCGGCCTGCCGCTTGTGCTTGGTGTCGAGCGGGTCGTCCCAGCCGTCGTAGGGCACGAAGCCGCGGTAGACCCACGTCACATGCAGGCGGCCGCCGCCGTCGCGGTCCATGCCGTGGACGTACGGGTTGTTTTTCACGCCAACGAGGTGGGTGCCGACAAAGTCGAAGCGGCCGTCACCCGCGCGGTAGACGTACAGGTGGTCGTCGCCCAGCCCGGCCTTGCCGGTCCGGAACGACAGGAACATGTCGGCGCCGGCGCGGCCGGCCGGGCCGAAGCGCGGGTACGTCACGCAGCCAAAGTGCTCGTGCTCGCGCGGCAGGCCCGGCAGGTGGTCCAGCGTCGGGCCGAAGAGCGCGGGCGTCCAGGCGAAGCGCTCGGGGTCCGAGGCGACCCCCTCGACCGAGCGGCGGTAGCGCAGGCTGTGCGGATCGCCGTCAGACCCGTTGGAAGAGGGGACGAGGACCGAGGAGCAGACTCGCACACTCACACGTCGCAGTGGTGGTCGTAGGCCAGGTGGATGGTGCCGTCGCCGGCGCAGATGCCCAGCTGGACCGTGTTGTGGCCGTCGTCGACGGTCTGCGGGTAGTCGTCGAGGGCGAGCACCTCCCACGGACCGGCGGGCAGCCTGCGGCGAGCGACGTGGACGAAGACGGGCTCGTGCGCGGCGCCGCGCAGCGGGCTGTAGAAGACGGCGTACTGCCAGCCGCCGAGCGAGGCGATGGCGTCCTGCTGGAACGCGTTGCCGTTGAGCACGCAGGCCCGGCGCCAAGGGTCTGGGCCCAGAACGGTGGCCACGGGGTCGCTCAGGGGGGCCGAGGCAGACATTTGGCGATGCGTGGTCGCCCCCGTCAGGATCGCGCTGCCTCGGCGAGCTGGCACTTGTAGTCCAGCGCGCGCCGCCGTGATTGGCGGGAAAACGCGGAAAAATGCATCCCGCCAATGGGGGTCCTGCGAGGGGCCAGGGTTAGGGCTACAGGCGCTCGAATGCCAGCCGCTCGAGTGCCAGCCGATGGAGCGAAGGCTTGGCTCTCGCGGCGGCTCACGCTCGCACTCCATGTCAGCATCTGTCGCTTGCAGTCTGACAGCAAACAGGCTCACGCGACTGCCCGCGCCATCTGAGCGCTGGAGCGCTGACCCTTGCCCGCTCGCTTCCCCAAGGCCGGCCCCGCTCCCCACCTCGCGTCCCCATCGCGACGAACTCGAGCGCTTCCCCGTGGGCGCCCCAAGTCCCCAGCTTTTTTGGGGGGTGGGTTATGCCGATTTGCGCGCGGGGGGGCCGACGGCTTTCCGCTCGCGACGTCGTCCGCTCGAGGCTCTTGTGGTCCTTTTGCCGGGCGTTTGCATTTCCCAGTCGCGCGGCTTGGCGCCAGCGACGGCTCGTGGGCTCCCACACCTCGTGGCCGGCCAGCCCACCCATGCCCGCCGTCAACCGCACGGTGCAGCGCTGCAACCCCGCTTTATTAGGCTAAAAGCCCGGAATGCGACAAGCTTGGCCTGCCCGGAATCAGGTCTTGGGCACGCGCAAGCAGCGAGCGCCTCGAATTGGCTTCCTTGGGCCGCCCCAGTTGCCGTCTTGGAGTCTTGACGAGTTGCTTAGCAGGACGTCCGCCGTGGCCGCGCCGTCTGCCATGGTCGCCATCGTCTCGCCGTCTCGCCGTCAGCCGTCCGCCGTCCTGGCGGTCAGCTCGACGGCCATTTCGCACCCCACGTCGGCCCTCGATGGCCCTGGGCACAAGGCAGCTGCGGAGGCTGAAGGAGCGGCCTCTGGTTTGTGGAAAATCTCTTCCCGCCCCGAGCTCCTGGGGTCCCCGGTCGTCCTTGCATGCGCGCTTCCCCAAATCCCCAGGAAAAGCTAAACAGATGTGGTTGGGGTAGAGGCCAGCAGTCCTGGCGCCTGGATCTGGACCCTCCCATCTCCGTCTCCAACTCCACACTCGGTGCTTGGCTCAGGAGCTGGTGCTTCATGGAGGAGATGTACGGCTCGGTTGGGATGGCCGTGGCAGAGCATCCAGCAGCAATAACGGCTGCGGCAGCCTGCAGGCGACGCCATGTGGGCCCAGTTTTCCCTCGCCTCCCTGCCGTCGGCGTTTTGCTCGGTTGGATGTGTGGGGAACAAACACACCCATCCCCGTCCAAAAGAAGACTGCACGTCGTATCCCGCACTGAGTAGCTTTCTGGCATGGTAACCGGCAGCCGGTATATCAAGGGCCGCCTCCCCGGCCACCTGCCTGGCCGTCTGCTCCCTCCCACCCGCGTCTCTGTCCGCTCTGCCATTCCTGCGGCAGACTGCGTCCCAGCCGACTCGGCCGCCCCTTACTGACCCTCTTTGGCGAAACGCCAGCATAATTCACAAGCCGCCACGATGGGGAAAACGTCGGTCAAGATCCTGGAGAAGCTGGTGCGGAACGATGCCATGCGGCATGACCCTCCCGAGATCTACGGATGGAGGGTCTACCTGCTGGCCGTCTCGGTAGGTCTCCCGTCTCGCCCGCGGCCGGGTGCCGCCGCCGTGCGCCGCTAACAATCGCGCAGGCCTGCTTCGGCGCCATGTGCTTCGGCTGGGACTCGTCCGTCATCGGCGGCGTCATCGTCATGCCGCCCTTTATGCGCGACTTCGGCCTCGGCTCGGACCCCAAGGGCCCCCTGGTCGCCGACCTCGGGTCCAACATCGTGTCGGTCCTCCAGGCCGGCTGCTTCGTCGGCTCCATCGTCGCGTCGCCCGTGACGGACCGCTTCGGCCGCAAGTGGTGCCTCGTCGGCACCGCCGCCATCATCCTGGCCGGCGTCATCATGCAGGCCGCCGCGCTCGGCAGCCTGCCCACCATCTACATCGGCCGCTTCGTCTCGGGGCTCGGCGTCGGCGCCGCCTCGTGCATCAACCCCGTCTACGTGTCCGAGAACGCGCCCCGCGCCATCCGCGGCCTGCTCACCGGCATGTACCAGCTCTTCATCGTCACGGGCGGCATGATCGCCTTCTGGGTCAACTACGCCATGAGCATCCACCACGTCGGCACCCAGGCCATGTACATCCTGCCCCTGGCCGTCCAGGGCCTGCCCGCGCTCCTGCTGCTGGGCTCCATGCTGCTGTGCAACGAGTCGCCCCGCTGGCTCGCCCGCAAGGACCGCTGGGAGGAGGCCCGCCAGGTGCTGTCGCACGCCCGCAACCTGCCCGGCGACCACCCCTACCTCCAGGAGGAGATGCAGGAGATCGCCGACGCCCTCGAGCAGGAGCGCCGCGTCATCGGCGACGCCAGCTGGCTGCGCCTCAACAAGGAGGTCTGGACCCAGAGCATCCACCGCAAGCGCGCCATCATCAGCATCGTCCTCATGATCTGCCAGCAGATGACGGGCACAAACGCCATCAACACGTACGCGCCCCTCATCTTTGGCAACCTCGGCATCAAGGGCCTCCAGGGCCAGCTGCTGGGCACCGGCGTCTACGGCATCGTCAAGGTCATCTCGTGCATCGCCTTCCTGCTCTTCATGGCCGACTCGCTCGGCCGCCGCCGCTCGCTGCTGTGGACCTCGATCGCCCAGGGAATCGCCATGTTCTACATTGGCATCTACGTCCGCGTCCTGCCGCCCAAGGACGGCGACGAGGTGCCCCCGGCCGGCTACGTCGCCCTCGTGTGCATCTTCCTGTTTGCCGCGTGAGTCTGCCGCCCCGTCCCCTCAAAACGCCCCAAACGCTGACCCGCAACAGATTCTTCCAGTTCGGCTGGGGCCCCGTCTGCTGGATTCTCTCGTCCGAGATCCCGTCGGCGCGCTTCCGCTCCATCAACGTCATGTACGCCGCCGCCACCCAGTGGCTCTTCAACTTTGTCGTCGCCCGCTCCGTCCCCGTCATGCTCCTCACCATGGGCTACGGCACATATCTCCTGTTTGGCAGCTTCGCCTTTGCCATGTTTTTCTTTGTCTGGTTCTTCATCCCCGAGACCAAGGGCCTGTCGCTCGAGGCCATGGACGAGCTGTTTGGCGGCGCCCCTCAGGAAACCAAGAGGCTCAACGAGGACAATGCCGACAGCGGCTCTGCCACCGTCCCTGGCGAGAAGCACGACATTACGCAGGTTGAGAAGCGTGTCTAGTGGGCCTGGACGGCGCCTTGTAATTCGCTAGCTATTGAAGCGTGCTGTCGGCACGTAGTCATGCAGATCTGTGCTAGCCGGCTGTGCTCTTTGCGAAAGTCCTTGTTCGATATGCTGATCTAGACGCCATGATTGTATACCTAAGCCGGCTGATTCTTGTGTGCCGACCTCGAGGCTGTTTTGCCGCAGGCACAAACTTGCGCGCGACCTCGGCCAGCACCGTTCTCCTGTAGGCACATGATATTCCATGGGCAAGCGGCGTATTTATGTTCTGCCGATGCGACTGGTGCTGTCGACCTGACCCAGGACACACCCGGGCAAGTCGAGACCCGCTGCCTCGTTCAGAGCGAGATGACAGCGACGTGGCACTGCCAAGCAGCGCCATCTCGCTAGAAGCAGGACCCCTGATTCCTTCCGGGTCGTCGGCACAACTGCAGTCGTGGCGATGGCGCTTGACTCGTCTCGCACGAGGCTTGCGTCTCCTACTTTGCAACTCTGCTTCTGCCAGCGGCGCTCAAGAGCAAGCAAGTCTGGTCAGTACGGGGAGCTGTGCGGCAACGAGAATATCCTGCAGCACTCTGGCAGCGTTGCGGCCAGACATGCCATCGACTCTTAAGCACCCAAGGCACGTCGCCAGACCAAGCCTGCCAAAGCCCACACGCGAGAGCGGTGAATCCATCCCTGCGACTGCCACCGTGAGAGAACCTGTCACGTCGACGCGACCCCGTCCGCCTAGGCCGTCCCACCGATGCAGGTGGCGTAAGCGCACGTCTCCAGGGGCGCCAAGCGGCCTCCTTCTCCGCTTCCAAGACGCAGCCGGGACCAAACGGTGGCTCTCTCTGGGCCCGATGCTGAGCCGCAGCCCAGACGCAACCCCAAGGTTCTCGATCAATGCATGGAGAAGCAGCCCGTGGGGGGTTTGTTCGGGCGTTCGTCGGCATGACTGACGAGCCGCAGGGCTGGCGGCCGCAAGCGCTCCCGTGCCCAAAAAAAGAAACGGGCGAGGAGAGCTGGGTGGCGACGGTCCGCCTGCCGTCGTGGGTCGCAGTGCTCTTGGCCTCTGCTTGGGCGTGGCGCACGACAAAGCTGGCGGGGACCACGTGTTCGGGGTCCTGCACGAGGTGGAACTTGGCTTCGCTTGGCCGCCGCCGCCGCGCACGTCGAGTCGCAGCATCTTGCACCGCGACGGCTGCCCCTTCTTGGCCGTCGACTCGCGCGCAAAGCTTGGCCTGCCCGTCGCGCTCCTCTGGCGGGCGGAGAGACCAGGCTGGAAAAGAAAAAGGACGCGCGGCTGTGCGTCGGTTGACCCGGCATGCCACGGCAGCCAGGTCGCAAAAATGCGGCGCGACTCGGGAGAGCGCTGCCGATCGCCGCCAGGGGCCCTGCTGGGCGGCCCTACTGCCCTACCGGACGCCTGAGCGCACTGCGACTCACGGGGCTTCCCGGCGCTGGGCGACCCCGCCGGGGCCAGGGGCTGCATGTTTCGAATGGGCCTTGGCCGTTTGCCGTGGCTGCCGTGGCTGCCGTGGCTGCCGAGTTTACAGGGCAGAGGGCACTCTGCTGCGAAAAAAAACCCACTCTGCGGCGGGAAAGATGGAGACGCGCTGTGGACCGCGTGCCCCTCAAGCAAGTGCGCCCACAGCGAGGCTCGGAATAGCGGCATGTAGCGCGGACGGGGGTCGTCCCGCCCGTAGGCTCGGCGCAGTGCTGGACTGCCCGCCAGGGCTGGGCGCGCCCAGGGACAGCTTCCACTATCTGGGGCCACGAGCCCCTGGCGAGATGGCGATGGAGACGACGGCAGGGGCGTTCTGTGCCTGGCGTGGGGGCTGCCATGCAGGAGACGACGGCAGGGGCGACTCTGTGCCTGGCGATGGGCCCGTTTGTGCCAGAGGCGGCAGGGCGCGTGCCTGGCGATGGGCCTGCTCGTGCCTCCAGACGACGGCATCGCGAGGCCTCGTCGCGTATAAGTAGAGCGGCATCCCGTCCCCAATGCTGTGTGGCTTCCTTTCTTCTCCATCCCTTCGGACCAACAGTCTCTTTCTGTACACACTTTCCTACTGTCTTTTCCTTCGTCTTTGATACCATCTTGACAGCCGTCGCCTTCTCTTCAATCCTCCTCAGACTCTTCCCTTTTTTACAAAAAACCACCTCCAACCAACCGCCAAAATGCAGTTCAAGACCCTCTTCGTCCTTGCCCTCCCCGTCGCCGGCGTCGTCGCCGCGCCCGTCGTCGCTCCCGTGGACGCCGCCGAGCACCAGCTCGAGGCGCGCCAGAACCTCAAGCAGGAGCTGACGGCCATCGTCATATCGACGGCCAAGGACATCGCCAAGGACGTCGCCACGGCCGTCGGCGCCGCCGCCGTCCAGAAGGTGGGCAAGACCATCCAGAGCATCAAGAACTGGACGCCGGCCCGCGAGCAGTTCACCAAGGACACCTCGGCCGAGATGTGGGCCAAGAACCCGGACACCAACAAGTACCCGGCCGCCATCTGCTACAACATGGGCTACGACATCCAGGACCCGGCCGGCGTCGCGGGCAAGATCAAGGCCCAGCTCAAGTCGGGCCTGCTCAAGACCGACTACGACTGCTTCTACATGACCGCCGGCAACACCATGACCCTCAAGGGCGACGGCGGCTTCATCAACCTGTCCTTCAACGCCGACAGCCGCTGCAAGTACGACAAGAACACCAAGGTCATCCGCTGCTAAGCGTGGCGCATGGGTGTCTTGATACGGGGAGATTTTCGATTCTTGGGGTGTTTTTGGTTTTGGTGGTTTTTGGCTCTGACATGCCTGGTCCAGGCTGTCGGCTGCCGTTAGATGTACATATCTATAGTATAGAGTCTGAGCCGGAGATTGACGCTGTCACCGGCAATGCATGCAACTTTGTTGTACCACTGGACTGTGCAGGCGCGACTTTGTTACTGGCGTGCACTGTGATTTTCTTGTGGCACTGGCATTCACTGTGATGTGCTACAGTCGTGATCTTTGTGGCACTGGCGTGCACTGGGATACGCTGCATGCGTGATCTTGTTGCAGCACTGGCGTGCACCCTGTACTGCCGACGTGATCTTTGTGTATGGCTATGCGCTTGCTGAAAAACCTGTTTGAGCAGCACTGACTCGCCGACCAGGACTTACCTGCTGCCAGGATGGCCATCCGCATCCGCTACGGCTCCCGCGATATTCCTCCAATGAACTGCGCGTGTCACAGCTGCCACACGGCCAAGGATGTGGATCGACCATGCCTTGGCAGCCAGCGCGCAACGCTGCACGGGCAGCGCCGTGGTCTGGAAATAGTGCCACGCGCCACGGTATGCACCCAAGCCTCGGCGATCGATCGCCCAGCCTGCCAAGCTCGGGATGTCGAGTCCGACGCCGGTCGCGATTGGGCCGCCGGGGGCTTGGCAAGGCTTGTGGCTTTTGCTTGTTCTCGACGGGCCGGGCCACGCCAACGTCGCGAGACGCATGCCAGCCGTGTCGGCCGCGACGCACAGCCTGCGCAGTCGTGCGTCCCGAGCGGTCGGGCGCGGAGCGGCGGGCTCAGCGTGGGACAGCAGCATGGAGACTGGAGCAGCCGCATGGAGGCGGGACCGAGCCAGGCCTGGCGCGCGTGGCCGAGGGTCGGAGCAGAGAGGGGCCTCGTGTTGCGTTTCTGTTTGCTAATCCCAACCGCGCTCCCATCTCGCCCTTATCGGCCCTCGATCTGCCAGGTGGAGGCTCCTGGATCTTGGCACTAATATTGGACAATGCGCCCCGCCGCCCGTGTTCGAGACCGCCCGCCCGCCGGGCTGAGGATCGCTTGGAGCAGGTGGCGGTTTAAAATTGGCGCCCCAGACTTCGACTCGGGCGCTCGGCGATAAAGGATCAGGACCATTCCAGACGCGGGGTGCCCGATATTGGCCAGCATATACGGCGCCGCCAATCAGACGGGCGGCCAGACGGGCGGCCAGCAAGAGATGGACGGGCCACCCAGCCCGCTCAGCCGAGGGCCGAGGCCAATTGGCTGGCCCTGACGGTTGGCGGCGAGTGGCGGGCAGCACACAAAAATCGGCCGATTGCCAAGAGGGGCAGGTGGTTGGCGGCCAATGGACGCTGCATGTTGCACTACTCCCTGTCGCGCAGGAAGCCGGAAAAGATGGGGAACAACGGCCGCTTGGTTGCGCTCGGCGTCTGTGCTGCTGAGGCTGGAGCGGTCGAGTCGCGTGCTTTCGGGGGGCATCGCGTGTGGCCAAGGGAGCAGGCCCCGATCGCGTGCTGCCCAGGGTCGCCTCCCCGCTCCCTTGTCCTGTGCGAGATTCGATCACAAAGGGCATGGACATGCCCGCGGGCCATCAGGGGCAGAAGGACAGACCTGCCCGACGCGGCGACGCGAGAGAGGGCTGTCCCACACGGCGCCTCTCCAAAGGGCGCGCCGTGCAAGCCGGGGTTTCCATGCAGGCCCTCCCCACAGGCGCACACGACCCCACCCACCCCTTCAGCGATCATCGGCACCGTCCCATCTGGGAAGGAGGATAAGGGTCCGGCCGCCGCCGAAAAGGGGAGGGCGGTCGCCGGCCGCGGTGGGATCGCGCTGGCGGCCCAGCTGGATAAATAACGGGCGCGCCACCCTGCTGGCCTCGATCTCGGGCCTCGTCCGTCACCCATCCCCTCCCTCCTCTCTCAGCGGGCAACCAGGGCACCAAGCCGAACCGCAGCCATGGCGACCACCGTCAACGAGAAGGAGGCCCTGCACGAGAAGGAGTCGCCGCAGCAGGCGACCGAGCCCAAGGATGGCTTCGAGAAGGACAGCGTCGTCGACCTGGGCGAGCCGGCCGAGGAGGACCTGTACAAGCCGCTGCTCATGGACCCCAACATCCCGCACGAGGAGAACCCGCTGACGGTGCGCGCCGTCTTTGTCGGCATCATCCTGGGCGTGCTCGTCAACGCCTCCAACCTGTACCTCGGCCTCAAGACGGGCTTTACCTTTTCGGCCAACATGTTTGGCGCCATCTTTGGTGAGTGAGCTGCCAGGACCAGCGCCTCGGGCCAAAACCAGACTAACACCCCCAGGCTACGGCATCCTGCGCTTCCTGACCACCACCTGCGGCAGCCTCCCGATCCTGGGCGGCGCCTTTGGCCCGCAGGAGAACTCGATCGTGCAGGCGGCGGCGACGGGCGCGGGCGGCATCAGCGGCATCTTCGTGGCCGGGCTGCCGGCCATGTACCGCCTCGGGCTCCTGTCGGACAACCCGCGCGACGACATGGGCCGCATCTTCACCATCACGCTCGTGTGCTCGTTCCTCGGCCTCTTCTTCGTCACGCCGCTGCGCAAGTTCTTCGTCATCCAGGTGGCGCGCGAGCTGCGGCTGCTGTTCCCCACGCCCACGGCGACGGCCGTCACCATCCGCTCCATGCACTCGGGCGTCGCCGGCAGCGCCGACGCCATGCGCAAGCTCAAGGCCCTGCTCTTCACCTTTGTCGCCACCATCTGCCACCGCGTCGGCTCCTACTACGCCGTCGGCATCCTGTACGACTGGCACGTCTTCACCTGGATCCACATCTGGTCCGGCTACAAGTCGTGGGCGCTCAACATCGAGTCGTGGGGCTGGTTCTTCGAGTGGACCACGGCCTTTATCGGCTCGGGCATGCTAATCGGCCTCAACAGCGCCCTGTCCATGTTCGCCGGCTCCTTCATGGCCTGGGGCATCATCGGCCCCACCCTGGTGCACTACGGCGAGGCCATCGGCCACCAGGTCTACCCGGACGAGCCCGAGTGGGACAGCCTGTACAGCTTCGCGTCCCTCAGCAAGCTCGGCAAGGAGACGCCCTCGCCCCGCTACTGGCTGCTGTGGCCCGGCGTCATGATCATGGTCTGCTCCTCCATGGCCGAGCTCATCATCCAGTACAAGGTCATCTGGTTCGGCGTCAAGGCCGGCTGGCACCAGGGCTGCGTCGGCATCCACAACTTTCTGCAGAAGAAGGGCAAGCACAGCGCCTTCTTCGCCCGCCAGGCCGGCGCCGACGTCGACCGCCCCGACGGCATGGTCGAGGACTCGGCCCGCCCCGAGGACCGCGTGCGCGGCTGGATGTGGGTCTCGGGCCTGCTCGTCACCACCGTCGTCACCATGATCATCTGCGACCTGCAGTGGGGCATGCACCCGGGCCTGTCGCTGCTGTCCATCATCCTGGCCTTCCTCTTCGCCTTCCTGGCCATCCAGATCGGCGCCGTCACCGACCAGACCCCGCTGACGGCCGCCTCCAAGGCCTCGCAGCTCGTCATCGGCGGCGCCACCAGCGGCGCCCACATGGCCCTGCACGACGCCCAGCGCATCAACCTCATCGCCTCCTCCATGGCCTCGGGCGGCGCCGCCGTCGCCATGGACCTGACCTCGGACTTCCGCACCGGCTTCCTGCTCGGCACCCCGCCCGTCAAGCAGTGGATCGCCCAGGCCGTCGGCACCTTTGTCTCCGTCTGGGTCGCCCCCTCCATGTTCGTCCTCTTCGCCACCGCCTACCCGTGCCTGACCCACCCGACCAAGGACGACAAGTGCGTCTTCCTCGCCCCGGCCGTCTCGGCCTGGTCCGCCGTCACCCAGGCCGTCACCGACCCCCGCGTCGGCATCCCCCGCAGCTCCGGCATCGCCGCCTGCCTCTTCGGCGCCGTCTCCATCGCCCAGGTCGTCGTCCGCCACTACTACCTCGTCGGCCCCCGCGAGAAGTACCGCCGCTACCTGCCCAACTGGGGCGCCATCGCCCTGTCCTTTGTCACCCCGTCCCCCGTCTTTACCAACGCCGCCCTGCTGGGAGCCCTTATTGCCGCCGCCTGGCGCAAGTGGTCCCCCAAGTCGTGGGAGGTCTACGGCTACGCCATCGCCGCCGGCGCCATCGCCGGCGAGGGCATGGGCGGCGTCATCGGCGCCGTCCTGCAGCTGGCCGGCGTCTCTGGCGACGTCTACGGAACCAACCTTGGCTGTCCCAACCTCGAGTGCTAGCTGTGCGTCTTAAGCGCATCTGGTCTTTGTTTTTGTGGCTTGGTCGGTTCCGCGGTGCCCGAGCGGTTCATGTAATAGTAGCTAGCAAAAAAACATTCTGTTCCTTGAACATCCGTGCCCAGTGATTTGTCCATCTCAAACGGAACCGCTTTTGACATCTGAGACGAACCCTGGCTTCCGGGTCCCATTGGCAGCGAGCAGGGATCTGCCGCCAGCCCCGCCCGGACGCGCAAGGCGCGACGCAGCCTCGGGCTCGGCGGCCGAACCCCGAAAGCAGCAAGGCGGTTTCCAGGGGCGCAGCGATCAGCACGGCACTCCTGCGAGTAAATATCCCAAACAGGAACGCGGCGGCGTGGTATATAAGTCGGCGCATTCTGGCGTTGAGCAGTTTAGAGCAGACAGCAGACAGACAGCAGACATCAGCAGCATCACCAGACATACAGCAGACTCGAAACCCGCGGACACCGAACACATAATGGCTCACCCGACAAAAGGCCTCAAAACCCTCTTCAAGACGGAGAGGCTCGTCTTCCGCCCCGTCGAGGGCGACGCGGACCGCGACTTTATCCACAACTACCTCCACAGCGACCCCGTCAACAAGGTCTTTAGCGGCCCCGAGCTGCTGCGGCCCGTGGGCGTGCAGGATGCCGACGAGATGGTCAGCATGCTCAAGGGCGCCGTCCTGGGCGTCATGATCTGCCTGCCGGCCGAGGCCGAGGCAGAAAACGGGGCCGCGCCAAAGTTCGACTACCACACGACAGAAAAGCTCACCACCATCGGCTACCTGTGGATCATGGACGGCGACGGCGTGCCGCGCGAGGGCGGCGGCGTGGTCGCGTCGGGCGGCAACTTTGCCGGCTCGTCGGACCTGGGCATCTCCATCGGCGAGGCCTTCCAGGGCAAGGGCTACGGCGCCGAGGCCATCAACTGGGCCGTCGACTGGGCCTTCCGCTTCGCGCGCATCCACCGCATCGGGCTCAACGCCGTCGAGTTCAACGAGCGCGCCTGCGCCCTGTACCGCCGCCTGGGCTTCAAGGACGAGGGGCGCCTGCGCGAGCTGCAGTACCACGACAGGAGGTGGTGGGACGTCCTGTGCTTTTCCATGCTCGAGAGCGACTGGGAGGAGCTGCGGGGGGTGGGCAAGGCAGCCTAGGCAGGGCAGCCTAGGCCGGGGAGGCCCAGGATGGGCGGGACGTCGGGTAATCGTGACTAGCGAATAGAATGCATAAATGGGTATCATTGTTTACAACGCCAGCACTGAGCATCTGTCTGCCGCGAGCTTCCTGAACCTTGCACATCCCAGACCCCTAGAGCTCCTCCTCCTCGTCCAGGCTCGGCCACTCGACGACAAACTGCGGCGCGCCCTCGTCGGCCTCGTCGGGCGACTGCAGCACAAAGGCCACGTCCATGCCGTCCTTGAGCCCCTTGGCCACGGGCGTGTCGCCGCCGTCGGCCTTGAGGTCCCGCCACTGGGCCGCCTTGCCGTCGCCGCCGCGCCGGCTCTGCTGCTGGAGGATGCCGTAGCCGACGACGGCGTCGGCCGGGATGGGCGTGTCGTTGGCGCCGAGCGTCGAGCTCAGGCCGTCGGGGTACCGCTCGCTCAGGACCTCGAGCAGCTCGGCCGAGATCTTGTCGAACGTGTCGAGCGGCGACACGAGCATGTAGACGGTGTGGATGCCGTACTTGAAGCGGAGCGAGATGTCCATCTCGTTTTCGGATGCTTTGGGCGGCTGGGGCTGTCAGCGGAGGCAGGAGGCAGGAGGGAGGATGGCACGAACCATTGTGCAGTCTGACGATCCGTATTCGACAAGATAGGCGATCTATCTGACGACGGACGATCTCTCCGACAATAGGCGTCGAATGACGAGCAAGTAGGCTGTGCTGGAGGCCTGCGATGTCCAGGTCGAAATCGCGTCAACGCGGGGAGGCCCCACTAAAGCTAGACCTAGGCCCCACTGTTGATCGGAGAGCTTGGGCCATCTCGGCGTGCCAGACCATGGAGAAATTTCAGATCTTGCGGCAGCTCAGACCTCGCGACAGAGACAGGCGCCCGACCACGGCTACAACAGGCCCGACCACGGCTACAACAGGCCCGACCACGCCCTGCCGCCTGCGTCACCCTACGCCATGGCTCCCGAAATCCCGCCCGCCGAGCCGCCCGCGCAAGGCCCGCGCAAGGCCCGCCAGATCACGCCCGAGGAGCTGTCGGAGCTGGCCAAGACGTCGCGGCTCTCGACGCCCAGCTTCCTGCGCATCCCCGGCGCCGCCCTGGCCGCGTTCGGCGTCGGCATGACCCTGGGCGTCGTGCACGGCAGCAAGATGCGCGGCCTGCGCTTCCGCGCCGAGCACGCCCACAAGCTGCCCACGACGACGACGGGCTGGTACTTTTACCACCGCAGCAAGAACTACCAGATGGCCTACGGCGGTATCAAGGAGGGGCTCCGCATGGGCGGCCGCATCAGCTTCTGGACCACGGCCATGTTCACCATCGAGGACATGTTTGACAACTACCGCGGGTCCATGGACGCCATCAACACCGTCATGGCGTCCGTGGCCGTCGCCGGCGCCTTTAGCCTGTGGAGTACGTGCGCCCCTCGATCCCGCCCGATCCTGCCCTGCTAACCCGCCCAGACCGGTTCCCGTTGATCATGGCGGCCCGCACCACCAAGGCGGCGCTGGCCGTGGGCCTCGTCTATGGCGGCCTGCAGGACCTGGTCAGCGCCGCGAGGGGCCGCCCCATCGGCTACGTCGAGGCGGTCCGCCGCCGCATGGCCAAAATCCAAGGCGCCACGCGCAGCGAGTGAAGCTTCGACCGCCCCCAGGCTTGGCGGGGTCGGCCATCTGGCCTCGGTCGGCTCACCGCGAGCCGGGGCCATCCCGTCTGCTAGTGCCATGCAGGGGCCGAGCCACATGACCAGGGCAAGCTCCGATGAACGGACGGCCGACTCAGCAGTCGAGCCTGGCCCGACGGTACGCGCAGTCCGTTGCTGGGGCCACGGCTCTGCATTTGACCGGCTTCTGCAGGCGTGGGCCCAAGCGGGACCGTCCTGGGTTAATTCTGTCGTGGGCGCCCCGGGCAGGCGTGCAATCGCTCGTTGATGGCTATCGACGGCAATAAACCAGGGCTGCGACGCTGGCCCGCCAGGCGATGGAACGAGACCGGCTGCACGCTGCAACCAGGATTGCCAAGCCCGACGTTGCAATTCACCAGAGAGGGTGTCCTGGTCGCAGCCATTCTGCCGTCGGGATCCCCCTTCGGGACACGCCTCGACCGCCGACCGTGGGGGTGCCTCGAGGCGGGGAAGCAGAGGAGCGCTGGGACTGGCACGGCTATTCACGGCTTCGCTGACTAGCGCGCACGTGACGGGTCCGCCGATAAGAGCCCATGGCTCGGGCCCGGCGGCCAGTAGCATGCCTCACTGCAGCGAGACCGACCCCTCGAGCGACCCAATCTGCGGGGCTCGGAGGCGAGGGTTCCTGGACAGCCATGGCCAGGGACCGCGTGAGCCCGCCGAGATAGCGGCGCTGCGCCTGTTTCGCCGCATCCGGCAAAGCCCCCAGCGAATAGAATGCGCCTCGCCCAGCCCTGTCTGGGACAATGATGCCTCCAACAGGCGACGAACCCTTGCAGCCGCCGATCCGTGCTCGTCCAGTCGGCTCCGATACAGGAGGCACGATCGCGTTATCAAACCTACATGTAGACCCGGCCCCTCGTCCCATCTGTCCTGGGCACCTTGGCGACCAGCACTGCCTATAAATCGTCCGCCTGTTCGCAACCACCGCCCTGAGCATTCCACCGCCGTGCGCACCCGCTCCCATCTGCAAATGTACCCCAGACCTGCGATCTCACACGGCAGCAGGCCTCTATTACAGTCCTGGACAGGAGGGACCCATTCCCTCGCGAGATGGGTCGCGGCTTCAGCACGGCTGGCGCCCAGCGCCGCCCGCCATGAGGCCAGGCGCACCCTGCACCCGAGAATGAGCTCGACAGAGGCAGGCACCAGGGCCATGCACCTGTCGCCAAACAGGCCGCCGGCCGTGGCGACGACCATGCCAGAGGCACACGCGCTGCTGCCTGACGCCGCCGAGAGCGCCAGGCCCACCAGTCCCCTGTCTGTCCTGCCGCTCAAGGTCGTGCTGCGGTCGCTGGCCACGACGACCATCTCGTCATCGCCGCTGCTGCTGCGCCCCTCGATGGCCATCATGTCGGCGCTGGCCCACAGCTCCCACCCGCTGCTCTGCCCGGACCGCAACCCCGTGCTGCGGTTCCTGCTCAAGCACACCTTTTACGCGCAGTTCTGCGCCGGCGAGAACGCCGTCGAGGTGCGCCGCACCATCGCCGGCCTCAAGGACATTGGCTTCACGGGCGTCATCCTGGGCTACGCGCGCGAGGTGGTCATGAACGAGGCCCAGAGCCGCCACATGGCCGCGTGCAGCGACACCGTGACCCCGGGGTCCGCCCTCTTTGACGACTGCGTCCGCAGCGAGGTCGTGCCGTGGGCCGCCGGCAACCTGGAGACGGTGCGGCTCGCGAGCCCTGGCGATTTTGTCGCGCTCAAGTAAGTTGCACCTGGTGCGCAGGCCATCCACGGGACGACGACGCTGACAGGACCAGGTTCACCGGTGCAGGCCGCATGGCGCTGTACGCGCTCTCGGCGCAGCTGGCGCCGCCCAAGCCGCTCGCCGACGCGACGGACCGCATCTGCGAGCTGGCGGCGGCGCGGGGCGTGCGGCTGCTCTTTGACGCAGAGCAGCAGGCCGTGCAGGCGGGCATCGACGACTGGACGCTGCGGTACATGGCGCGGCACAACGCCGACGGGCGCGCCGTCGTCTACGGCACCTACCAGGCGTACCTCAAGGCCACGCCGCGCGTGCTGGCGGCGCACCTGCGCGAGGCGGCGTGCGGCGGCTTCGCGCTGGGCGTCAAGCTCGTCCGCGGCGCGTACCTGGGTTCGGACCCGCGCCACCTGCTGCACGACACAAAGGCCGACACGGACGCGGCCTACGACGGCATCGCGGCCGCCGTGCTGACGCGGCGCTGGACCGGCCCGCTCGCCGGCGGCGACGACGTCAAGTTTCCCGACGTCGACATGGTGCTGGCGTCGCACAACGCCCAGTCGGTGCGCAAGGGCCGCGCCATCGTCGAGTCGGGCCAGGCGCGCACGACCGAGGTCGCCTTTGCGCAGCTGCAGGGCATGGCGGACGAGGTGAGCTGCGAGCTGGTCGCGAGCCGCAACGCCGCGCCTGCCGGTAAGGCCGCCGCGGCGGTCCGGTCGTACAAGTACCTGGTCTGGGGGACGACGGGCGAGTGCATGAAGTACCTCCTCCGCCGGGCGCAGGAGAACCGCGACGCCGTGCAGCGCACCCGGAGCGGCCGGGACGCCATGGCTGGGGAGTTGGTGCGGAGGATCAAGGGGATGTTTGGGCTGAGCCGTTGATTTTTTCACACATCTTTTTTATACGTTGGTTTTTCATTCACACCTTTTATAATAATGTCATAGAACGCCAATGAACCCGTGCCAACGAACCCGTGCCAACGCCATTTCCGTGATCCGCAGTCTAGACCAAATGCAAGCAATCAAACCCCCCGCAACGCCATGGCACCGAGTATCAGCATCTCTGACTCTTTCCTCTTGGCAGCCTCGTCCTTGATGCCTGCGAGCCCGGCGGCGCCGTTGAGCTTGTAGTACTTGCGCAGCTTGGCCCAGTCGGTCGAGAGGGCGATGTTGTCGTCGGTGAAGGGGACGGGCGTGCCCTCGACGTTGGCGCACAGGTGCCTCCAGACGTCGTCGGCGGCCGCCGCAGCGCCGCCCGACTCGAGCACCTTGACGACGACCACGTCGCGGGTCGCGGGCGAGATGCCGAACCGGCGGTACGCCTCGGAGATGTTGTTTGACGGGCTCAGGCAAAAGACGGTCTCGGAGTGCACGTTGGGGGTGCGCATGCCCGCGCCGGCGGCGGCCACCACGGCCCGGAACACGGCGGCCAGCACTTGTGTCGTGCCGGCGACGGCCGAGGCGTCGACCAGGGCGTACTCGAAGGCGGCGTTGCGCGCCAGCAGCTGCGCGTGCAGGAAGCCGGCGTTGGCCACGCCCCGGAAGAGCGCCGCGTGGACCGAGTAGCGGTCGGGGGTGTGGTCGAGGGGGATGCGCGCGAGGAGGGTCGCGGGCGCGGCTGGCTCTGTGGTGGGCGGCGGCGGGGCAGGCTCTGCGGCGGGCGCGTGAGGGGCGCCGTCGGGCGCATTCTCGACAGGCGTCGACATGGCGGGCTCGTCTCTCAGAGAGGTCTCGCGGGTGGCTTCTACGTCGGACGCGCGCCGCTTGCTCGAAATCGCAGCCCCCATCGTCCAGAGCTAGTGGTCGGTCCTGACGACATGGAGGGGCACTCGATAGTGGGGCACAAACTCGGCTCTACGCGCACAGACCACGGGCCTGCCATCGACACGACTCTTGCCTCGGACAGGCGCGGCATCAGAAAAGGGTATTCGTATATCTGCATGGCGGTTGCCGCTCCATGCCACAATGATCCTAAAGACGCTCCCAGACCCCGCCGCTAAAACCGTATACAAAGTGCTGCAGTCCAAGATGACTTGATGATGCCGCGGCGACAAAACAGAAATCCCTACACAAATGCAAGCCGTCCAACGCCCGAGCCCGATAGTCATGCGTGTGCTTTTCCACGTTTCCGACAAAGGAGAGATTAGTGAGGCCGCCGGCTCAGGCCCCGTTGACCGAGGCCCCGTCGTTGAAGAGCAGCAGCGGCCACTGCTGCGCCGCCGACGCCATGCTGGCGAGCCCGGCGGCGGCGTTCTGCTGGCCGCCCGGGGCGTCGACGGCGCCCATCATGGAGCCCGCGCCGCCGCCGCCCAGCTGGTCCCGCGCCGGCCCGCCGCCGAGGTTCAGCAGCGCGCTGGCGCCGGACCGGTGCTGCATGTCGGTGATGGAGCTGGTCCAGTCGGTCCACGTGTTGCCGCTGGCCAGGTGCTGCGTCGCCTGCGAGGCGAAGGCGACGAGCGGGTCCGTGCCGGCGGCCTGCTTCTGCGCGGCGGACGCGTCATCGGCCGCTGACGGCTTGGACGCCGCGATGGCCGCCGCCGAGGCGTTGTACAGCGACGACATGCCGTCTGAACCGCCGTCGTAGCCCATGGGGCCCGAGCCTGCGCTGTCCGCGGCAGCAGCCGGGTCGTAGTTGGCGATTTGGTGGTAGGCGGCGGCGGCGGCGTCGTAGTAGCCGTTGCGCTGGGCTCCGGTGCCCGGCGAGACGGCCGCGGCCTGCTGGAGGTGCTGCGACGACCCGTTGGGCTGGGTCCGGCCCATGTCGGTCTCGATCCAGGCGATGGTGTGGTTCACGATCCTGCTGACGTCGGCGTAGAGCCCTGCGGATCCTGTCGGGAGACCAGTGTTAGCGCAGCCCGGCAGGCCCGGGGCACCGGACGCACACGAACCCAGGAGGATGCCAATCTCGTCGATGGTGGGCAGCCACAGCGCCATCTCGCCCTTGAGGGCGGCGACCTCGTCGGGCGCGATGGTGAAGCGGCGCTCCCAGGCCTCGACCAGGGTGCAAAAGATGGCGGCGACGTAGACGGCCGTCTGGTACCAGGTGGTGTCGAGCGACTTGAGCTTCTGCAGGACCAACATGTGGTGCAGCAGCTCGCGCGAGACCTTTGCGCAGATGCGCATGTTCTCGGCCTGGTACTCGGGGTCGGCGACGGCGCAGGCGGACGGGTGGCGCAGGCAGAGGCGGAACTCGAGGGCGTACGAGTGGCTGTAGAGGGCAAACATGTGGGCGTTGGTGCCCTTGCTCCGGTCGAGGTCGAGCTCGTCGGGCAGCTGCTCCTCCCAGGCGCGCAGGCGGTCCTCGAGGCGGGCGACGACGTCGACGTGGCGGGTCGGGTCGCGGCGCACGCTGTAGAGGGTCGAGTACATCTCCATGTAGAGCGGCACGATCTTGAAGCCGGCCAGGCCGACGGCGAAGGCGCACTCGCCGATGCGCGAGCGGTCTGTGACGCCGTCCGGGGTCAGGCACTCGTCCGGGACGGCGAGCGGGAAGGGCACGTCAAACTCCTCGAGGATGGTGGGCATCGGGCGGCCCATGCGGCCGTTGAGGGTGACGGAGAGCGCCAGGACGCACCACCAGACGCGGTGGCGCATCTCGGACTCGAGCGTGGCGGCCGCCGCGCCGGCGGGGCCGCCCTTGTGCAGGTTGAGCTCGGTCGCCTTCTGCTGGGCATACTGGGCCACCAGGTAGGCGCTGCCGGGCTTGGGGAAGGCGCGCATGTAGTTGCCGACCATGACGATGGCCTGCACGGCCGTGATGCCCGGGTCGACGGCCAGGTCGAAGAAGCGGGCGACGCACCAGTGGTAGTGCTTGTTGGCCAGGTCGTTGAGGCGCGTCTGCTTGTCGTGGTCCTCGCGGTTGCGCACGCCGTACTGGAAGTAGATCGAGGCGAAGACCATGTGCACGACGACGAGCTCGGCGCTGGTGGGCTTGAAGGTGGGGTCGTCGTAGATGCGCGTCAGGAGCTGCATGTAGCTGGGCTTGTGCAGCACCGGCTGGAACGGGTACACCATGAGGAAGTACCACTCCGAGTACTCGAACGCGTCGCTGCGCGGCGGCAGCTCGACGCCCTCGACGGGCGGGTTCACCTGCATGACCGACTGGAGGAAGGCCAGGACCGACTTGTTGTACAGGGGCGTGCGCGGGCCGCCCGCGGGCGGCTCGTCCATCTCGGGGGCGGCAAAGGACGTGATGTCGACGGTGGCGCCGAGGATGGACAGCTTGGTGCCCTTGATGGCGCTGAGCACGGTCTGGTCGGGCGCGACGCCCAGGTGCGTGAGGCCTGGCGGGCGCGGCTCGAGCGTGACGGCGCCCGAGGGGGCCGGCTGCTGCTGCTGCTGCGGCGGCGGCGGCGGGCGCGTGCGGTAGTTGCGCACCCACGCGGACCCGACGCGCGACCACTGGTCCTTGAGCACCGGGTCGGGCGGCAGCGGGTTGCCCAGGGCGTCCAGGGCGACGTAGGGCGGGTGGTCCGGGCCGAACTGGGACCAGTGCCAGGGCCGGACCTCGATGCCGTTGCTCTCGAGCACCTTCTCGAGGGCGCGGATGTGGCTCAGCATGTCCGTCTTCTCGCGTTCGAGCTGCTGCATGTAGCCGCGCTTCTCGGTGCGGCCCGTGACGCGGTCCGTGACGTAGCACTCCATCTTCTGGTTGGCGCAGTGCGAGCAGCCCTGGGGCAGGGCGTCGCAGCGGATCTTGCGCACCTTGCAGCGGTCGCAGGCCTGGCCGGTGCGCGTGTACGACTGCAGCTTGTTCTTGACCACGCTCGAGAAGTCCTCGGGCTCGCGCTCCAGCTTGGGCAGCTTGACCTTGGCGCCCGCGGCGGGGGCGTCGCCGGGGTCGCCCGGTCGCTTGGGAGGCATCGTCGGTCGCCGCCCCGCTGCGGCGGGCTGTCTCGGGGCGCGGGCGGGCGCTGCAGGTCGTCGGCAGCGTTGGGGG
>PYSQ01000529.1:0-20595 GCA_003049435.1 Nakataea oryzae | reverse complement strand
GGGAAGGGGGAACCAGCCTCCCTCCCGGAAGGCTGCCTTGGAGATTAGATCATGTACAAAATTGGCCCTGACTAGACTGGACCCGTCCAATATCGCGGCGAGCTGCAGATAAGGCCGCTGCGCGGTCCACCTTTCGGGACCGGCCTCCTTTGCCTTTATCAGTGGGCTTTCGCACCAATGGGACTCTGCCGCGGCGGAGAAGCCGTGCTTCTGCGCAGCACGAACGCGTCCTATCTGCCGTCCAAATAAAAAAGGCCTCGGAGTCAGTCAGAAGCGGCGGGGACGGGCTCGCCCCTCTCCCCAGACTTGAATGCTCATGAGTCCCATCGGATCGGATCCTGTTCCCAGTATTGACCAACCAACCCCATCTCGCGTGCAAACATTACATGTCGGTAGATAGGTATTTTAGTTTAGATGCGTACGTATATATATATACGCGCGCCAAGCACGCGCTCGACGTCCCCCGCAGGGCCTCGCCTCGTGCTGTGACTGCTTCTGCCTCTTTGCAACCTGCAGCTCCTTGCGGCCGTCCCGTCTCGACTTGCCGCCCTCGTTCTTGCGTGTGCGTCTCCGGCCGCCACGGCGCCTGGGCCACCATACCCGCCTGCCTCTCTCCCTCTCCCTCCCTTCCTCTATCTTCACCGCCCGCCAATGGAGAAGACGGAGGTGCCGCCGGGCGGCGGCGGCTACGGCCCGGGCTCGGACTCGGAGGCCGGCTACGTCGGGGCCGAGAACGCTGTGCGCGCCGCCGAGCTGGCCGCCGGCGAGAGCTGGTACGCCCGGGCCCAGCGCTTCGTCGGCCGCTTCGGCGTCGAGCAGCGCGGCATCGAGCGTGTGCCCGCCGAGGAGCGCACCGACTCCAACATGAGCCACACTGGGAGCTTGGTGAGTGTCCTCTCTTTTTGTCCGTGTGTGTGTGTAAATGTACCAAGTAGGAGCCGTCTTTCTTTCTTGTGCTGACAATGCCTTCGGGCCCTTTCAGTGGCTTTCGGCAAACATGACCGTCTCGACCTTTGCCATCGGCGTCCTCGCCAGGCCCGTCTTCGGCCTCGGCTTCGTCGACGCGGCCCTGACCATCGTCTTTGTCAACATCCTCGGCATCCTCCCCGTCGCCTTCTTCGCCACCTTTGGGCCCCGCTTCGGCCTGAGGCAGATGATCCTGTCCAGGTTCTTCTTTGGCTTTCACGGCGTGAGATTCAGTGAGTTCTATGCAGCGTGCGGCCCGGCCCGTATCGTGGGTCTGCGAGTGCGTTTTCTTGCTGACACCCTCTCCACCACCCCTCCGCACAAGTCGCCGTCTTCAACATACTCGCCTGCATCGGCTGGTCCTCGGTCAACGCCATCGTGGGCGCGCAGCTGCTCCACGCCGTCAACGCCGGCTTCCCGACCTGGGCCGGCGTCCTGGCCATCGCGCTCTCGACGCTCGCCGTCACCACGTTTGGGTACCGCGTCCTCCACGCCTACGAGCGCTTCTCGTGGGCCCCCGTCTTTGCCATCTTCTGCGTCGTCGCCGGCCTCTTTGGCCGCGGCGGCCGGTTCGACGGCGCGCTGGGGTCCCTGGCCGCCACGCCCGCCGACGAGGCCGGCGCCGTCCTGGGCCTCGCCGCCTCCGTCTTCGGCTTCGCCACGGGCTGGGCCACCATGGCGTCCGACTACACCGTCTACCAGCCGCCCGGCCGGCCCCGCGCCGCCGTCTTCGCCTGGACCTTCTTCGGCCTGCTGCTCCCGCTCGTCTTCAACGAGCTCCTGGGCGCCGCCGTCATGACGGCCTCGGCCTCGGACGGGGACCTGGCCGACGCCTACGACCGGTCCAGCGTCGGCGGCGTCCTGGCCTACCTGCTGGTCCCGGCCCTCGGCCGCTTCGGCGAGTTCTGCGTCGTCGTCCTGGCCCTGTCCATCGTCGCAAACAACTGCCCAAACATCTACTCCGTGTCCTTGACCCTGCAGGTCATGGCGTCCCGCTCCCAGCGCGTCCCGCGCTTCGTATGGTCCTTCGTGGCCACCTGCGTCTACGTCGCCATCTCCATCCCTGGCGCCGACAATTTCGAGGCCTGGCTGGAAAACTTCATGGTCATAATAGGGTACTGGCTTTCCATTTATGAAGGCGTTGCCCTTACCGAACATTTCGTCTTCCGCCGCGGCTTCTCCGGCTACAACCCCGAAGATTATACCGAGCCGGACCGCCTGCCGCCGGGCTATGCCAGCTTCGCCTCCTTTCTTTTTGGTGTCCTGGGCGCCGCTATGGGCATGAACCAGGTGTGGTATACCGGTCCTGTGGGGAAGTTGGCTGGCGGCGCCACTGGTGGTGATGTCGGATTCGAGCTCGCCTTCTCCTTCTCGAGCCTATCTTATATCCTACTACGAAGCATCGAGAAGAAGCATTTTGGCAGGTGATGGCGGCACTGCTGTTCATCAACCTACGTTTTCCCCAGGCTCCCCGAGTACATGGCTGCGAATGGGAGAGTTGTAGTAAAATATTCAATTTTTTACAGCTCGGCTTGGAGACGAGAAATAACGAAAAAAAAGAAAGACTTCGAGCGAGATCGCTGAGTAAGCTATGATACCAGTACAAAAGTCATTTTTCCAACCCAACATGACTCCATAAAACATACCCGTCTAGGTCGTGTGTGCACGCTTCGCTATTGAACTCGCGGGGCCAGCCTGACGGACCGGCTCGCTGAACACGCGTGTGAAAAAGAAGTAATCAGGATTAATAGAGAGGAAGGAAAGAAACGACCGGAAAGTGAAGTGGACCTGCTAGGTAGCCCGCGACTATACCAAGACGCCACGTTGCACCTCAAACCTTCTCTTTGGCAACGACTTCAAGGGCCATGTGGATGCCCAAGGCCTGGCCGCGCGTGGCTGGCCGTGGTGTCCTCGAGGCTTTGAAATATCGCTTGCATGCGAAACAACGGCAATAGCCCTCGGCCCCAGCCTCGCCAGTAACGGGACCGAACCTCTCCCATGTGTAGAAGCGACTGCGAAAATCCTCAACATTGAGATGCGGTTGTTTCTTGGATGGGGTCATCACGCGCGGCGGTGTGCACCTTGGAGGCACATAAAATTCGCAAACGCTCGAGGTCGAGGAGCGGTCGTCTTTGGCCTCCTCGCTGGCTTCTGGTGCGGTAGTAGTACTCGAAGTACGAGGCGTGACGGAGGGGGTGGTTGCCGGAGTGTTATCCGACAGCTCGGCCGTAAACACAATCGATTCACGCGTCATACTGGGTGGAGGCTGAATCCGCGACGTATTGGGAATGTTGCGGGCGGGTGCTAGCCTAGTGGACAGTTGAGGATCCTAGCCATAAAAGTGCGACTTTTGGAAACTCTCGGGGCTGATATCGCCAATCTTGGTCGAGGGCACCGGAGGCGCCTGTTTCTGAACCAGCATGTTCGCTGGGGCGCTGATGTTGCTGGTCAGCGAGCTAGTCCGGCTGCTGTCGCTGCCGGCGCTGTCTTTGATAGCGGCCCTCGCCACAGCAGGAGACACGGCAGCGTTGGCCTGGCGGTTCATAACCTCAAGGAAGTTTGCCGGGAGATAGCCAATCCGTCCGTCCCTGTGGCGGCATCGCCACCACTCGGAAGGGTTTCCGTTTGGATCGGTGCGACCCAAGACAGCAACGAAATCGCCCTTCTTAACGTCGAGATCGATGCCAGGCGTGGGGCTGCCACCGTTCTGGGCCAGCGTTGCTGGGTCAAAGTCGTAGAGAACGCGGCAGAACTCGAGCTGGGTCGGGTCCACGGAAACCTCCTGCTGGCTGTGCACCTCGAGGCGGCGACGGTGCTCATCCGAGGCGGCAAGGTTCTTGATGGCCTTGCTCATGAGGTAGGGGATGCCAAAGGCTGCAAGCAGGAAGAAGAGGAGAGGCTTGCGGCTTGGGCGGAGCTTGCCGTCCGGGCCAAGGTTGGCCGCGCCACGGCCCTCGAAACGTGCGAAGGCGGCGGGCGTGAGGGACATGGCATCGGCTGGCGGTGGCCTGCCGGTGAGCCTCGCAACGAGGGTCCTGATCCAGCGCATCAGGGTGAAGATGCCCAGGACGGAGCCAAGAGCGTCGCGCAGGTTGCCAAACTGCTCGGCAACCGATATCATGGCTGCAGAGATTGGGCATCGAGTCAGCAAAAGGAACCAACATGACAGAGATCAGGGCGTGATTGCGGGCAGCACCAACCAAAAAAGCTCGAATGCGTGGCCATGTATGTGCTCTCGAGCATCTGTGCAAAGCCGCCAAAGGCGCCGACGATGCCCTCAAGCATCTGGAAGGTGGCCTGCGTGCTCATTCCAAACCGGTTGGTCAGGCTGTTGGGGTCGTTGGGGTCGCCTTGCGCGCCGGGCATGCCTCCGTACATGCCACCGGCGCCGTACATGCCGCCGCCACCGTAGCCGCCTAGGCCGCCGCCATACATACCACCGCCGTAGCCACCGTAGCCTCCTCCGAAACGAGAGTACATCCCTCCGCCGTACGGCGAGGAGTAGCCCCCGCCGTAGCCACCGTAGGGTGATGCGGCCATGGGTCTGGAATATGCGGCGGCGGTCTGGTTGACGGTGCTGCTCAGGCTCGTTGGCAGTGCAGGAAGAGCGGGCGCGCCCGTGGCTGGGGCCGCCGTCGTGGGTGCAGCGGGTATCGCAGGATTCGTGGGGATGGCAGGGGCCGATACTACACCGAAGCCACTGTTAGGATCGCGTACAATCCGGCGCGTCGCCGGCGTTTCTGGCGCACTTGCGCCCGGGGCGGGCGGGCCCCGAGAGGCGTTCATACTTGTTGACGCTGCATTCGCGCCTGCCCTCTCCCACGGCTTCGGCGGCGAAGCCATTCTTAAAGGAACCGGTCAGGTACCTAGCTATCTAGGCACGCCCGCTGCCGTGCTTTCTTGTCGAGTCCCCTTTTGACAGAGACCCGGGGTCGGTGGCGAAGGGTGCTGTCGCAGCGAGCGCCGAGCTCGTCACGGGACGGGCGACTTGGACTGCCCCCTGGCCGTCGGTCGGCTTCGAACAAATGGGTCGGTGAATCAGAATGAGAGGATGAGGGAGGCGGCAAGAGACCCGGAAAAATGGGAGCAATACTCAAAGAAAGACTGGGTGCAGCGCGGGCAATGCGACTGCCGATGGCGCTGGGCGCGAGGGATGAGGGTCACTGGGCGAGGTTGACAAAGCAGCACGACGCAGACGTGCGAACCTGGAACCTTTGGGGCCGACCCGGTTGAGCGATGGGGAAATCGCTGTGGGGATGCGGACGTGCGGTGGATATACTCCCGATTATGNGGCTGCAGCTGCCTGCCATGTGAAGGAAGCTCGGTCGAGTTCGGCTCTGGTGGCACGGAAGAATGCGAGCCTCGGCGTTGGACGCATCCCGCCCCACAAAACCCCCAATTACGTACCCTGTAAACTGTACATTTCACTTACAGCCAGACTCGGGCCTGTTCCGTCCGTCACGAGCAGGGACCCCGTGGCCACCCGCGCCAGGCGCAGCCCTCGCCCGCGAGCCCAGCATGCGCAGAGCCGAGAAGGATCAGAGATTCATCCAAGTCTACAGGCGGCTTTGTACACAATCACACCGCTCTCCCTGTTGTCCGCCTCGCCCGACATCTATCCATCTCGTCTCACCGGAGATCCTTGAATGCCTTGGACGAGGCCAGGAACTGGGGCCAGGTCGTGAGCTCGTCGCCCGCGCCCTCGACCAGCTTCGCGGTGCCGTCGAGGCTGGCGCCGCCATAGTAGCCGCCCTCGGCGAAGAGCCGCATGTTCTGCAGCAGCTCCTCGGCCGCCTCGGGCCCGCCCAGGATGGCGCCCATCGAGGCCAGGTAGTCGGCGTGCGGCGTGCTGCGGAAGCGCGCCGTGGCGCCGTCGCGCGGGAAGGCGGCCCGGAACCCGGCCACGAGCTCGTCCGGGGTCATGTACGACGCCGACGCGTACACGCGTTCGCCCAGGAGTGAGTCGCGGCTCAGCACGATGGCCTTGACGTACTTACCGCTGTCGCCGACGTGGAAAACGGGTATCGGCGCGTCCGCCGGCACGGGCAGCGCCAGCGTCCAGGCGTTGTCGGGCGGCGTCGGCCGCAGGGCGCCGTTTTCGAGGTTCTCGAGGTAAAATCCCGGCATAAAAAACGTCGAGGGCACGCCGGCTGACCGAGCGTACGCCTCGATCTCGGCCTTGCTGTCAAAGTGCAGGACCTTGGAAAGCTTGCCCTTGGTGACTGTTGGTTTTACGTCAGCTATGTCCAGTAGGCCTTTCCTGTTTTGTCTAGGTCGGTGGACTATACTTACGCTCGGTCACGTTGAGCAAGGAGCTCAGGATGAGATGCTGGACTTTGTTCTCCTGTGTTGTGGATGTTGTCAGTCTGCGGCTCGGATTTATACATGTAATAAAACCAAAAATAAGAAGAAAAAACCCGGCTGCTGTCTCACCTTGGCAGCGTCAACGATGCTCTTGCCCTGCGAGACCTCGCGCTCCTTGCTGCGCGTCTCCCAATAGTTTGTGACGGCGAAGACAGTGTGGGAGCCTTCCAGGACCTTGACCAGGGAGCTCTTGTCGTCCATGTCGGCCTGGGTCGTGTGCGCTTCTCGTCAGCAAATCCGCCACCGAGCTCAACCAGGGGCGGCACATACAGCGACAACCTCGACGCCCTTCGCCGCCAAGGCCTGGGCCGCCGGCTTGGAGACGTCGCGCGTGATGCCGCGGACGGTCCAGTCCGCGTTGAGCTTGGGATCAGAGACGAATGTTTTCACGATAGAGCCGCCCTGCTTGCCGGTGGCACCGAAGACGGTGATGATCTTCCTTGCAGCCATTTCTTCTAGATATGTGGCGATGTGATGACCTTGGAGCGGCAGTTGATGTGCAGGTGAGGAGGTAATGGACAATGGGCAGTCAAGATGTGGAAGCTAGATGCTTGCAATAGTGCAGCTGGAGGGTGTCGTCTGAGATGTCTTGAGCGACCTGCTTGATACTTATACTCGACATCACAGAGGCAGAGAGGCGCCGGAACCAAGACGAGCCACCTCTGATAGTGACATCCGGCGACCTCAACCCTAGCCCTACAGCTCGCTCGACCGGCCCATGACTTCCCACAACGCATGTACTATTCAAAGGCTGCTCATTGTTCTCTTCCACGCGCGTTCGCGCCATGCGGGGTATGCTGAAGACGCGAGCCGCCATGTCTGATGCTGCCCTTGTCCGCCCACTTGGTCAGCACCATCCGTCACGGCCAATCTCGCCGACGGCTGGCTTGGCGCTGGCGAAAGGATCACGCTGCATATATAAGCACCCATAGCATTTGACGTCGGCCCTGTGCATTTGACCAATCATTAATGCGTCCCCCGCGGCCGCACCATCTAGAACGAGGATCGTGCATTTGGCCAATCAGTGAAGCAGCCGCTTCATTTAGAGTAGATCCATCCAGGTGCTTGCAACAAGGGCTTACAAAGCCCAATGCTGCTGTGCTGGGCCATCACACCTTCTGCATACGGAGACGGTCATCGTAGGGAACACGACAGCGGGGTATCAAGGCTTGCGCTCCGCATCCTTGGATCTTCTATTGAATGAATTAGTACCCTTGTCTGCCTGGCCTCCCGCCGCCGGGGATTCTTGCAAGTTGCCCGATTCTGCTTGTAGTGCCAACTCTCAGGACTTTGCTTTACGCCCAGCTGCCCCTTTGCCCCTTTTGCGCCCGCGATTTGTGCGTCGGCTACTGCCCCCATCGACAAAGTTGTCGTCGTCACCGTTGTCTTCGCTGGCGGGACCGTCTTCCCCGTCAAAGATTTCCCTGTCGCTGTCATCAGCCACGTTGGATCTGCGGGCTTTCCTCTTCTTTCCGCTTCGTCCCTTAGCTGGCCCGCCGGCCCCCTCTGTCGTGTCCGTCTCCCCTAAGCCCTCCTGGCCGTCTGGACCACTGTTGCTAGCCCCCGTCTGAGCCTTTAACCTAGACACCGCGACCGCCATCCGCTTGCTGCCTCCCCTTGCCTGTCTGCGGGGAGCAAACGCCTCCCTGCCTCCGCCTCCTGCGGACTCTCCTCCCACCGCAGTCGTGGGCCCAGGCACGGCCGTGCGTGCGCCCGCACCAACGCTGCCAGAGAAGAAGCGCGTGATGTTGCTTTGCGTGCCCTCGGCCTCACGCTTGTTCATGTCCCGGATGACAGGCACCAGTATCTCGTCTGTGCGCTCCTCGCTCCAGCCCACCGTCGACATCAGGAACGACCGCAGACCCCGCAGGTCCGGCGCGCCCCACTGGAACGGCTGCGGGTCGCTGTCCACTTCGGGCCGCATGTACGCCTCGGGCACAGCAGGGCTGGGGAACCCGGGCGGCAGGAAGAGCTTTTTCCCCTGGGATTTGCGGAACTTGCGTCGGAATGTCGACTTTTCGGGCTCGGCATCGCGGGGGTTCAGCTGCGTCACCGACTGCACTTCGCGCCACCACTCGGCAAATTGCCTCAGGCCGTCCTCTCCTGGGAACTCGGACAGGATCTCGACGGCTGTCACCGGCCCGATGCCTGGCAGCCCATCAGTGTAGTCAGACCCCAGAAGTTGAGCAAGAGCCACGAGCTGTGAGCGGCCCAGCGACATGTCGCTCTCCAGGTCCGATAAGAGGTAGCACTCGACAAACTTGTTGCCGTTGAACATGTTCTTGTACACGCGCGTGCCTCCAAAGAGAAACGTGTCCGAGTCGTCTGTCACAATGCCGTCGACCAGGCCCAGTCGCACGAGTTCCGCACACTGCGCCTCGGCCTCCATTGGGGCTGTTATGTAGGGGATGCCGAAAAGCCGGAGAAGCTGTTGACATTCTGCCACCATGACCTGCGACACCTCATCCGCGTCTCGCCGGTCGCGCTTCTGCTGTTCCCTGAGTTGCCGCAGCTCCCTTTCGTATTGCAGCGGATCTCTGACATCGTCCTGCACTGCCGTTGCGGCGGGTATGTTGTTGCTAAGTGTGCTTGCAAAGCGGACGTGGGCCTCGGCTTCCTCAGCCATCTGCACCAGCAGCTCCTCGTCGTCCGAATCACTGAATTCGTGCAAGTCTTCACCGGTAGCAAAAGCATCACCCGCCTCGACGGTGCCTGGGGCTTCCGTTGCTATGCCGTCCTCGTGGTTCGGGATTGGTACATCTTCGAAGATTTCTTCGTCTCCTTCCCGATCCACTGGTTCGGGAGCAGCCAAGGGCTCGGGCGCGCTTGTAGCTGCTTCCACAATTTCGACGTCCTCGAATTCCATCTCGGATGAGTCCGGGGGAGATGACACATCGGCCTCAGTAACGGTTTGTTGGGCGGTGCGAATCGGTTCTGGTGCTGTTTCCGGTTCTGACTCCTTTACAGGTGATGGCTCGGATTGTACTTCGACAAAGCCATGTCTGGGAGCATCGCTTTGTTTAAGCGGCGCGGCTTCGGGAGCCTGCAGCGGCGTAGCCATTTTCCGAGGACGCGCGTCAACAATCTCGATGTCACCGTCTTCGTCTTCGGAAGAAGAATCGATCACCACCAGCTGGTTCCTCTGCTCGCGCTGGAGGCGCAGCCGCTCCTCCAATGCATGCTCACGGTCCTGTGCGCTCATTTCTGCATGTGATGACACTTGGCTCCGAACCGCCTCCCTGATGTCGGATTGGTCGTCTTGAAGCCACGGGGGAAGCGGCAGGGGACGCTCCGGCTCTGCGACCGGTCTCTCGAAGCCCCCCGCAAGATCGTCCTCGTCTTCAGGTTCGTGCGCCGCCGACTCCTCGGCGTTCGGCCGGACCACTAGAGCAGGGCCACCATGAGCCACCGCAGGCGACTGTTTGGCGGATGAGGACGCTTTCCAGTCTAGTTTTTCGAAAGGCAGCGGTCCGCCAAACGGGTTTTGGAAAGTCGTAGTAGGTGCAGGTGGTTTTCTGGGCTCAGTGGTTTTTGCGGCAGCAGCCTGTTGCTTCTTCCTACGCCTAGCCGAAGCAAGGGCAGCCTGCAGGTCCTCGTCGCTGTCACTATCGCTCCCCTTGGCCACGGCCACACGTGGTCGAGGCACAAGGCGACTGGATCTGTTGTTGACGAGGCGGGCGATGGCCTTGCCACTGGACCCTGGAATTGGTCTGGGCGCTTCTGCTGCCTTCTGCTCCCACTCCGGTCGCTCCTCGGCCCTTGAGTCTGTGTCTTCTTTGGCTGGGCCGGCCTTTTCCTGGGACCCATCGGCCGCCTGTTGTGTCCCCTCCTCTCCGTGTTGGTTTTTGAGCGACAGTGCTATCGCTCGACTGATATCTTCCTCCTCATCCGCCTCAAGTCTCAGGTCCTCCTGCACTTGCTCCTCGAAGAGATCATCCATGGCATTTTCCTGCTCCACAAACATGGGCTCGTCTTCGTGGTTGGCAGCGTACTTGCCGGTCGGTAGCCTGTTGAGTCCCTCGATAGGCACATCTTCAAAGTCTTCCTCGTCCTCCCACTCCTCGTCTTCGTCATCAGGGTTCATGTCGAAGCGAGAGGGGGCATCGACGTCTATCGGATTGCTCGCTATCCCCTCGTTCTGCCGCGAGACCACTCCGAGCGCCCAGCCGCCTTCGGCGCCCTCGTTCTTGACCAGGATATACTCGCGGTCCCTCTCGCTGTTGATGCGGCCACCGACGGTCAGGTCCGCGCTGTCGCCCATGCCCAGCTCGATCATCAGGCGCTGGGTCAAGCGGTTGCGCTCCTGCACACGCTCGACCTGAAAGCGCGAGAAAGCGCGGCGGTCCGGGAACATGCGGTCAAGCTGCTCCTTGCTAAGTCCCATACGCAGGCGGCTACGAATGCGGGCGGCATTGAGGATGTTGAAGCGGTCGGCCGGCGGCAGGCTTTTGAAGAATTCGCCGTCAAAGTCGATCTTGCTAAAGTCGTACAAGTTGACATCCTCGCCACGATGGAACTGACGCGCGTAGTTCTCGAGCTCGTCGATGCTCATGACGCGGGGGTCGTTGGGCACCCCCATTTCGTGCATGCTCCGGTCCATTTCGGGCAGATGGTACGCGTCCTGCTTGCGAAACTTGCGACTCTTCTTTCTCTCCGCCTCACCCAAGAGCTGCTCGTCGGCGTAAACCAGGTTCTCCGCAGCCGGAATCACCTCGCCCTCGGCAACACCGTCCTCGTCTTCCACAGAGGCGACGGCGGCGGCGGCTGTCTTGCGCTTGAGCCGGTCGACCTCGCCCTCAGCAAGGCGCTGCATCTGCACAGCCAGCAGCTTGTTCGCGGTGCGGGTAGCATCTTCGCGACGGCCCTCGCGGCGGCGGCGGCGGTTCTGCAGGGTGTTGCGCTTGAGAACCGGGGCACCGCCGTCGAAGACGAAGACGGGCTGGATGCCGAACCAGAGCAGCTTGCAGATGCGGCGGAAGAAGCCGACGACGTGAGAGCTCCGCAGCGCGTTGCCCTCCTTGTCGCGGACGGCCTTGAGGAACTGGTAGATCCAGATGGATGCATCGACGGCGAGGCGCTTGCGATTCAGCGTTGCCAGGTTGGTCGGGCGTGCGCACGGCTGCAGCACTTGCCAGAGCCCGTTGACTCCCATCGCGGCTCTCTCGACGGGGGCCTGGTTCTATTACTCTGGGCGTGGTGCAAGCAAGGTGGGTTGCCGTGATGCAAGACGGCACCGGTTCCAGCCGAGCCGAGCAAAAAGCCGCCCCCGAGCTGGGACGCGTTCCCTGCGGCTTTCACGGGATCTCGTTCTCGGCCTTGAGAGATATCATCGTCGGTCCCGGGGTCGGGCTCAAATACCCGCGACAGGCCGGCTGCATGTGCCGGTTTGAAGTGTACACCGTACTGTTTTGCTGCAGGTACCAGAGAAGATGTTCGGGGTGCGGCGAGATTCGCGCTGTCTCAAATGGGTGCCAACCATGTCGTTGATCACCGTGCAAGGCTCTGGGCTAATCTAGGCATCCATGACGGCGGCTCGGAGCTAAGCTCAGTGCGCAGTGTGGCTCCCGGCTCACTGGAATGCCCCGCCCTTCAGCGGGCCAATCCACTGCCGGGCCCCCTGACTATCACGTGCAGCGTAGCCTGGGTCTTCGTGTCAAGGGTGGCATTCGGTTGCATCATCGATCTGCGCCCTCAACACCGGCACCGTCGCCTGATCCCCAAGACACTCTGCACGACCGTCGCTCGGCTGGCCTGGCGAAGATGGACGAAGAAGAATCGGCCGCGTACCTGGCCTCGCTCCTAAACAAAAACCTGCGCATCACTACAACCGACACGCGCATGTTCTGGGGCCAGTTCAAATGCACAGATCCTGTTTGTCTCCTTTCTTGCCCCTCCCTCCCCCTCCATTTTTTATCTCAGTAATCGCCCTAGTCGTAGCACTAAACAATGCGGCCCAAAGGATTCCAACGTCGTGCTGGCGCATGCTTACGAATACCGCAGCCCGACGGCCGAGCAAGTGGCCGAGGAGACACGTCGAGCCGCCGCCGCACAGCGTGCTGCCTTCAACCTTGACATGACCTCGCGCTTCCTGGGCCTCATTGTCGTTCCTGGCGAGCACATTGTCAAAATAGAGGTAGAGGAGTTTGCTAGCCAGATGCGCGGCAGCACGGAGACCTCTGCTCTTCCGTTGGCCACTTGATGGCATCCAGCTGGTGGCAGGGTTTTCAGAGTTCAGAGCTCTATTCTAAATGCGCATTTTATCGGTGCAAACGCTTTCTCCGATATTTCTCGGCCTCTCGAGTCTACGATGAAGTGCTAAAATTCGGGAGGGGATATTGAACTTCGACTGTCACTTCTACTCTACCCATTGGGTTTTGTGTGAACTTTGAGGTTTCTGAAGGACACAACCTCGAAACAAGATCCTCGGGGTTCTTTGTTGCGCGATGAGATATGTCGTTGTCGAGATAATTGCCCATGCAGACTTGACGATGATAGGATAATATAATTACTGCCATCGATGTAAGTCGATACTATATTCGTAAGAGCACAGATGGTATATCCGGGCACTTTCATGACCTAGAGCTACCGACGTGATAACAGGCCCAAGGTTTGACGGAAATGCACAGTAGAAATTCTTGGCTTTCAGGTGCCTTGCGATGTGAAAAGTTCAATTAGAGGTTTTAACCAAAAAGGAAGTCCAAAATGGAGAACAATATGTATTTTGCAGAAACCGGTACGAAACAGCACCACTACAAACACCTAAACATAGCCCTGATCTGATCCCATAAGTTCCAATGCCATACCTGATCTCCTGGGTGTCCAGTAACTAGAGAGAATGGATACGAGCGAAACGAAACAGGGTAGGCAACTAAACTACCTTGGGCTTGAATGGTTTTTTTTTCCTGTCGCCCCGTTGCCTGGCCTTCAAGTGACCGATATGGTAGGGGGCGACGATAAGCAACAGGTTTTGGGGGTATTATTCATTAAAGGTTGAGGAACTGATACCTTTCTCGGCTCGAGCGCCCTGTCGGTTTTCCAAGGCGACATTATTATGACCACAGTGTGCCACTGAGGGGCTGCTCCAGGTGTCATCAGGCATTCATGATCTCCTGTGACCGGCCACGACGCTCACCGTTCATACCCGGCTCGCTGTCAAGGATAGAGTCTCTTTCACGCTCCCGCAGCTCCTCGTCATCAGTATCTTCCACGTCTTCCATTTCCCCGTGACCTGACTCTACCCAGGAGCTGCGGTCGTTGAGAGGTGCGTCCTGGCCAGACAAGTCATGCCCCCCCTCGGCGCGGGCCTTGATGTGGTTCCTCCGGCGCTGCGACAGCGTGCGGGCACGGGTAGATAGCTTGGACGACACGGCGGCGTTCTGCGTCACCCAGCTGGTGAGCGAGTCCTCGCAGTCCTGGATGATGGCACGGCTGGCCTCGTAGCCGTCGTAGGCCTGGCGCGTCTCGCCCGGTGTGACAGGAGTGTCATCGATCAGCTCCAAGAGATGCTTGCCGTAGCCGGCGATGATGGCCACCTTCTCGGCGTGCTCACGGAGGGCGTCAAACTGGTAAGTGTAGGCCGCCTTTATCTTCTCGCGCGTGATGTTGGACAGCTGCGCCTCGGCGACGAGAGATTCTGCCTCGGCGCGCACCAGCTCCTGCTCAAGGACGACTATCTTGGGCGAGTTTGGTTCCTTGTACTTGAGCTGCGCGATCTGGTCCGTGATCTTTTGCTTCCCTGTTGGTCGCGGAATAGTCAGCGACTGCGCCCCTCATATTCGGTCCGTACCTTGTTCGCATGCAACGTACTGTCTCGGCTCGGCTGAACCGAAGCCTCAATATTCCTAATGCTCTTCATAGTGAGGCGGTACTGGTCGTAGCGATCGACGTATTGATCCTCGAGCTCGCCAATCTCGTAAAGGAGCACGCCGAGTTTGTCCGTCACATCCGAGACGTCCTCGTCGCCGTGCTCGCCCCAGAGGGAAAGTTGTTGCTGGAAGGAGGCGGCGGCCGAAGGGCTCAGAGTTAGCGCTCTGCTGGCCTGGCGGGCTGTTTCCGGTGGGGGGAACATACAGCAACCTCCATGCGCTCTTTGGCGACGCACTCCAGGCTGCGCATCACATTCTTCTCCATCTTGACCAGCTGCGACAGCTTCTTGGCCAAGTCGGGCCCGAAGGCGCCGGCAGCGTTTCTACGAAGCGCATGTCCTGGAGAGGCCGAGGGTCGTGGTTAGTTCTGAGCAGACCGGCGATTGCGGGTGGCTGTGACTGGCGGCTCACCAAAGGGTCCTCGCCCGAATAGGCGGCCAGACTTGGTGCTAGAGGGCGGCGGTGGAGGGTTCTGGCGGTCGCGAGGGCCGTCTTGGTCAGCTTGTCTGGCCTGGCAGCGGCGCAAAGAATGCTCCGTCGGGCCGCTGCGACGGGCGGCAGGGACGGAAGCGACGGGAACCCACCTGGAGCTGCGAGGCGGTCGGCGCCCTTGAATGGCGCATAGAGTATGTGCGATGCATGGTGATGGCGAGCGGGTAGCCCTGATAAATCTCCCTTTGTTGCGCAAGAAACAGTCAATTAGATGCAATCGTTGCGCGGCCAAGGGGCGGAGGAGGCGGAGGAGTCGAGGGTGCAGGAAAAGCATCCGATGCTGGGAGGACGTGGTGTGTGGGGCTGGCTGTGCTAGGCTGCGACAGGCCGCCCGCACGAGCTTGTGCCTGACGACGTCACCAAGGGACTCCGCAAAAGAGGAAAGGCACCCCCCTACCTTTTGTGGGGGATAAAGACGAAGCGCAAAAGGACGCCGCCTGCAGCAAGACAGCCAGAGAGAGCCGAGAGCGAAGAGGCGATGGAGTTGTGTCGAATATCAAACACCAAGTGAAAAAAAAAAAACTCGGGGGACAAATAGCAAACAGCAAAAATGCGGCTTTCCCAAGAAGAAAAAAGATAGGCTGATGGGCTGCCCGGAAGAAAGGATGAAATGACGGGGCGACTGTTACCGCAGGTTGTGTTGCTTCTTCTTTATTGTGGTCCCTCTGAGAGAACGAATGGCAAATGCGACCCTCGAAACATGGGAGGTGTCTACAGGGTATATGTAGGAGCAAACACGGCGAGTTCGGCAGCTGGCCCCCCTAGGCATTGATCTAACAAAGGCCGATCCAGGCGGCCAGGCGCCAAGGGCCATCGTTGGCTGCCTTCGCCGACGTCATCTCTGGCCGAGCGGGAGAGATATCGGGGGTGCGCCAGCTGACCCGCTCTCGACGCTAGCAGCAGCGGGCTGTGCAGCGCCGTCGCCCACCGCCAGGGGTCTCCTCCATCACCGGCGATCCGCTGAGTGACATGCGAGCATCCCGATCCCCCCGCCCACACACTCCTGTCCGGCAGCTTCCGGTCTGCAGGGCAAGGCAGGGCATAGCAGGGCCCCAGGCATTAGATCCCCCTGGATCTTGACAACGTCTGGTCTGCCGGTGTCCTGCGTCTGCGCACACAGAGATGGAACACACTTGCCCGGCGGCCCTGCTAAAGTAGTATTGTGAACGCGTGCCCGGGCCTGGATCGGTGTAGCTTCCCGACCAAGCCAGCCCGGCCGAGCTCGATCTACAACCCAGGCTGGGGCTCCCTGGGCGGAACTGCCATGCGCCGTCTGTATCACGTGTGTCCTTTGAACCTTGCCAATGGATGCCGGTAGGCACAGGAAGAAGCCAGTAGAATCGGGAGAGTGTGCTCCCCCAGCACGCCGGGCACGTCCGTCTTTGGCTAATCGAGCATTGTGGTGCACTGTGGTGCCGGAGACCAGACCCAGACCTGCAGCATGTGGAGTGGAGTGGAGCGACCTCCAGCTGGAATGCGATGCGACGCGACAAGACGGATCCGGATCGAATGGTTGGGCTGGTGCAGCGCTTTGGCGGCACTGCTCAGTCAATCAAGACGGGTGGGGCGCGGTGTGGGGCGGCGCTCGACGACCCTGCCCTGGATGCTGCTGGATGGAGTCGGCGCAGGCCATCAATTTACTGGACGCGTGCGGCAGCGGCCTCAAAATGGAACTACGCGTCGCAAAACCACATGGCCAGCGCCTTTGGCAACCGCCACCCAGCCCCTACCGCCCGCGCCTCAGCAGCCCGACGGCGACGCAGCCAGCCCGCGCCCGTCTGCCTCCTCGTCCCGCAGCGGCCAAGTCGATGCCCTCAAATGGGTCGGGCGGCGTGACTAGGCAGCCCAAGGTCCGCGTGCCTGCAAACCCGTCCCCCGTGCGCTCCAACGCGCCATGCCGCCCATCGAGGTGCTCGAGATCTCGGACGACTCGGCGGACGAGGCCGCCCTCCAGCTGAAGGCGCTGTCCCATGCCCATGCCCATGCCCACGCCCACGCCGAGCTGCTCGAACCCCGTCTCCGCCAGCCCCCGCAGCAGCTCGGCGCCCCCTCCCGCGGCGACAATGTCCAGCGAAGGGACAGGCACGTGATCGCATCGCACCCGCCTCTGCGACCGGGCCACGGCCCCTCGACGGCGCACCCAAGGGAGGCCGTGGTCGCCAAAGCAAGCATGGGAGGCCAGCCTGGCCCCAGCATCCCCCCAATGAGACCGTCTCCTCCCGGGGGTGCGCCGCAGCGAGGTTCCGCCTCCGTTTCTGGCCAGGAGCCTGGCGGCTCGTGGTTCAAGGGGCCAGACCACCAAGCCATGTTCCCCAGAGCCCCGGCGTTTGCTTCGGGGCGTCCTGGCAGTGCCAAGAACGCAAACGCTACCGCCAGGGGTTTCGACGGCGCTGCCGACTCCATTGTGGCCAGAGAGGCCCCTTGGCCCGTCGCCAGGGATGTTGACGGCGCCAGTGACTCGATCGAGGCAAAGGAGGCCTCGGCCCCAGGCCCTGCCGAGCCCAGGCGCGGTTTTGTGGCGATCCAGCCTCTGCCGCGGAAACCCGCCAACGCCGCAGAGCGCCCGCCGGCCACTCTCGCCACGCCCAAAAAAGCCGTCAAGGCCGCTGCGGGCGCTGGTGCCGCTAGCTCTCCGAGGGCCGGCCCGGCTTCGCCCCAGACCATAGAGACCAGGCTGCGCAGCATGATTCCTCAGATCCGCCAGGATCACGCCAGGCTGGTCGTGTGCTGCATAGAAAACTCGTTCCTGGGCTTGCGCGAGAACCAGCGCCACGTGTCGGCGACTGACTACTTCCTAGACATGAGGGCCACCGAGGTGGACGTCGGCATCAAGGACCACTTTAGCATGAAGGTCAAGCTGAAACAGCACGGCCGAGAGCACGGCAAGGGCAAGGCGGACAACCGGCTCTGCCGATATCGCGTCGTCTGCATCAAGACAGACAAGCGGGCGGTCCCGCCTTACCGCTTCCATCACGTAGACATCCAGAAGAACATCCTCACGCCCAACGCCATGCTAAAGTTCATCCCCCATCTCAGAGACATGGAGGCATCAGAGGAGAAGATATTCCAGCTGTGGGTCCACGAGCTCCAGGAGATGGACCAGAAATCAGGCTTCAATACTTTGAAGCAACAGGACCGGGTCAGCAAGATCAAACGAGACGAGCTGGCGGCCACCGTCTTTCTTTACCTGGACCAGTGGCTCGAAGATCTCAAGATCGGCTGCTCGCGAGAAATGCTCCTCGAATACCTGACCAGCATCGAGGACCCTGAGGACGACACCGTCGTGCGTCGCCGCTTCCAAGGGACCGTAGCCGAAAAGTTCACTGCCGGGTTCGGACGGGCATTCAAGGGCGAGCTGTCGCTCAGGGACGTTCTCAAGCTCGACGAGAACTGGGAGAATTGGCTCGACAAGGCCCGGGCGGCCGAAGATCCCAGCGCCCAGGGCGGCTCCCAGAAGACGCAGCAGAAAGAGTCGCTGCTCAAGGCTGCCGAGGAATGGCTGACAAGCTACACCTCCCTGGGCTGCCTGATCTGCTTCAATCACTCGTGTGAACACGGCGAGTACCTCCACGACAATCACCGCCGGGCGTACTCGGTCGAGCAAATGGGCGGCCTGGACATCGCTCTCAAGAAGCGATGGGCACAGGAGAGGCGGAAGCAGCAACAACAGCAGGCCTCGCTGCGGTATAGGAAGCCATCGGTAGGGTGCCAAAACAGGTGCTACACCCAATACGCGACTGGGAACCAGTTCCACAAGTTCCGCGAGTGGAAGGACAACGAGAGGATGCTGCTCAAGACGATGTTTCTGGTGCTTGGGGAGACTGGCAGCATCCGGCCGCAGTGCCTCGCGGCAGTGCTGCTCAACCGGCCTTGCTTCGAGACCCACAGGGAGATGGTGCGGCTGGAGCTCAAGATGCCCCAGCACCTCGAGGCTCCCGAAAACAGCGAGGTGCCCCGTCCGGTCAAGCCGTTGAGCTGGTACGACCGGAACCGCAAGGTGCTTCAGGGCGACTGGAAGGACCACACCAGGGCCTATGAGGCGCCACGGTTCGAGTCGCACGACCCGTGCATACACGACGGCCCTTGCACCGTCGCCAACGGCTGTGGCTGCGCCAAGCTGGGGGTCTTTTGCGAACGCTTCTGCCGCTGCGAGGCCGAGACGTGTGCGCACAAGTTCACAGGCTGTGCCTGCCACGGCTCCGGAAAGACATGCCTCGAAACGCACCGCCAGGGCGCGAAGCCGTGCATCTGCATCCTGCTCAACCGCGAATGCGACCCGGTCCTGTGCCAGGGGTGCGGAGTGAGAGAACGTGCGGACCCCGAGAACCGGTTCGATGAGGTGCTGCACACCACGGGCTGCCAGAACTGCGCGCTCCAGCGCGCTGTGTCCAAGCCGGTCTGCCTGGGTGAGTCGCAGCTTGACGGTTGCGGCTACGGTCTGTTTACGGCCGTGGACATCGCCGAAGGCGAGTTCATCCTCGAGTATGTGGGAGAGCTGATTGAGCACGACGAAGGCGTGCGGCGCGAGGCCAGGCGCGGCAATGTGTTCGACGAGAGTGAAAACGTCTCGTATCTCTTCACCTTGCTCGAGGACGACGGCATATGGGTCGACGCGGCCGTGTACGGAAACCTGAGCCGCTACATGAACCACGCCGAGCAGGGCAAGAAGAGCTGCAACGTCGTGCCCAAGATCGTCTACGTCAACGGCGAGTTTCGCATCCGCTTCACCGCCCAACGCGACATCAAGGCTGGAGAGGAGCTTTTCTTTAACTACGGAGAGAACTTCCCCAACCTTACCAAGAAGCGGCTCGAGGACAAGGCCGAGGACACTAATGGTGGCGAGGCCCTCGACATGGCGGCCGGCCATGAGGGGGAATTCGGCGGAGGGCCTGCGGGAGCCGCCAAGAAGGCTCAGTCGCGTAAGAAGCCTGGGCCGAAGCCGACCAAAGGCAAGCGCGGCGGCGCCCGCCCCGGCGCCGGCAGGAAACCCAACAGCGCTAAGAACCTGGGCGGGGTCCAGCAGACCAAGTCGGCGCCAGCAGCAGCAGCAGCAGCCGCCGCCTCAAAAGTGAGAAAAAGGCCAGCCCCCAAGCCTCGACAGGGTGCCCGCAAGGAAGCCCCTCCCTCGAAGCCTCTCCAGCAGACCTGGAACCACGAGGAGCAGGACAATGAGTCTGAGCGCGGCGCCCGCGCATATTCGGCGCGCGACGATGGCGATGGCGAGGATGACGATGACGAGCCGCCGCACCAGCTGCGGCAGCGCAAAGGCCTGGCGGGGGCCAGCGTCGGTCCCACAAGGCGCAGCAAGCGCAAGGCGGAAGAGGACGAGGATGACGACGAGTACGGGGATGGCGGCGCTGGCTCGGACAGCAACGCCAACGGGCGCAGCAGGCCGACGCGCCGTGCAGTCAACAAAAGGACCCGCGGCGAGGCCGACGCCGCCCTATCCTCGTCGACTACCGCTGCTACTGCTACTGCTACTGCTACTGCTACTGCTACTGCTACTGCTACTGCTACTGCTGCGGCATCGCGGAGGCAGAGGGGCGCCAGCGCCGCTGCGTTCAACGGAGCAACCACGACGGGCCGCTTCGTCTACACGGGCGACGCGTACGATCCCAGCGATCAGAAGCCCTCCCCGTCGAGGCAGGCGGCTGGCAGCCGGACCGAGTCCGTCGAGATCGCCGATAGCGTCGATGGCAGCGCCAGGCTCGACTACACGGCCAACGCCAGCAGCGTCGAGGACGAGCAGGAAGAAGAGGACGAGGACGACGTCATCGACCGCTCACGTCGCAACCGGCGACGTCCCGCCAGGTACGAATAGCTGTGCCGTGCCTACAGCCAGCCAGCCAGTCGGCCAGTCGGCCTTTCATGCCTGCGGCTCCTTGTGGCTTCGTCCGCCCCCCAAGCT
>PYSQ01000528.1:1490-20629 GCA_003049435.1 Nakataea oryzae | reverse complement strand
GGACGGATCTTGTGTCATCCGAAGACGGCTGTCTGGGATTCCGCTATATAAGGCGGGCTGTTGGGCCGTGCTCTGGTGCAGGCAGCTCCCCGCCAACGACGCGGGTAGGAGCGAGGATGATAAATCAAGGCCTAATGGGTGCCAGGGATTCGGCGCCGCGCCATCCCAGCAACCCGACGACCGGCTCAAGCGTCGGAGTTGCAGCGAGTCCGACGACAGAGTCCACCACGTGACCAGACTTGCTGACCAATCCCCATCCCTCGAGACAGTGCGGGCTGGCCCTGTCCGGAGAGAACACTGTGTCGACGCTGTCTGCTTCGCGGCGAAAACATATGGCATTGGCCAACGCAACAAAATCCGTCGGAGAACGGCGCGAGAAAGACAGCTTGCGTTCCGGCTCACTCTCCTGCCGACACGTCCCGTCCTGGACTGCCCGCCGTCTTTCCGCCGGTCCCGACCCCAGTGCCCTGTCGCAGACAGCGCGAGAGCAGGAATGGGCTGCCTGCAGCATCTGGCCCCTGCAGGGCGAAGCTCCACAGCCGCATCCTGACCAGCTGTCGTCGGTCCCGGGAGTCTGGGCAGATGGGGGTGAAATAGGCCTCTGCGCTTCAGCGGTCTCGAACGTCGACGCCGTCCCTCCATCGCTCTGGCACGGAAGAAATGCCCCGATGCCTCGGTTCGGGCCGTGCCAAGCACCGGCCTCCCCAGAGGCATTCGCCTCCCCTTGTGACAGAAGGGATGGACTGTTGACTTCCGGAGCGGGATTTCCCCGGCGCCTGGGGATGGGTGAGTTCTCCGCTGCCGTACATGGCCGTCTATCAAATGATATGTGATTGACCCCTGTCTCCCCCGCCTGGTGTGGATGGAAATGCGACTGCTGTAGAAGCAGTGGCGAAAAAAACCACAAACCACAACAATACGTACAAGGTGGCCAAGCTGTCTACAGCTCGCAACGTGCACTTGGGAAAGCCCAAACACATTTATTTAAACGGCATTATGGAGACCCGACACGCTCCTTGTAGAATTTGCATGGTTTGCTGGTGGGCCCAAAACACCTCGCTCCCAACCGCTTGCCCTCAGGCCTTCCAAGGTAGAGCCAGGCGTCCCGCGGCACTGCACTCCGGATCCGAGTAGGGGGGCTTACCGGCAGCTGTGCAGCTGTGGGCAGGCATCGGGCAGGTTCCGGCTGGATCTCTTGCCTGCGTGCTTGAACCCCGCCCTGTCTCCTCTTTCTATGCCTGCAGACGTGCATTTTTGACCTGCAAGTACCCTGAAGCTCGCTGCTGATCATGGACGATCCGCCAGTGTGGCTTTGGCCTGGCCCAGGCCCTTTGGTTGCACCCCAACAATTAGGACGAGGCTGCCTGCCCCGACAGCCAGCAGCCAATTTGTCTCGTTGCAGAGGGGAAGCTCTTGCGGCAGTCAGAGCTGGCCCTTAGGCTGGGGACTCTCTCTGTGCTACATGAACGTGGCAAATCCTTCCCACCAAGAGAGTCGGCCCACTCGCGGCCACGCTATTTTTTTATTTACTTTTTTATATCGCGGCAAGACGGCACTGTCTCGACTCTCGGGCTGCTGGATCACTGCCTCGATTGCCATCGAGAACTCCATGCAACTAACTCTGCGCAGTCGATGCTACAACTTTTATCGGAAGCTCCGATCCAAGGGCTTGTCAACCGCCCACGGCCATCGTCGCCCAAACAAGCGGCGGGAAACATTGTCTGTTCCTGGGCCGTTTGCTGGACTTTCCCCGCGGCGCATCCATCCTCCCGGCCAGTTGATGCGCTGCGCATGTCTAACCAGCCACACCCGCGCTTCAGATCCCTCCTCCCTGCCGCTGCCGAGCAAAGCGCCCCCGCGACGGGCTCGGAAGAGGACATCCAATATGCCCATGACGTCAACTTTAGCAGAGGTGCATCCACCTTTGTAGCAGGAGCACTGGGGGTGCAACCCATGCGTAGCCACGGCAGGACGCTAGCTGCGTGTCTTCGCTGCCGCAGGAGCAAAGCGAAGGTGAGGAGGGGCTGGGGCACCTTGCTGTTTGCTGCCTTTTCTTTTCTTTTTCTTTCCTTTTATTTTTTCCTTGTTTTTTTTGTTTGCAACCAACGGCGGTTTTTCGTTTCTCTCCTTCTTTGTGCGTGGCTTTCTGGCGACGCCACGGCGACACGCCTCGGAATGACGGCGAGAGGCTGACAAGGGAGCTCGCAACCGAACCCTTCCCCCTCCTCTCCCGGCGGTGGAAACCACGGGAATACCTAGAAACCAAACCAAAAAGTGCACTGGGGCCCGGCCGTCGTGCCGGCGCTGCAGTGACAACAAGTTCGCGTGCGAGTACGACGCCGACCAGGACATCACCCCGTGGTCGATGCTCCGCCGCCGCAACCTCAACCTGGCGCGCGAGAACGCGGATCTGCGCGCCCTCATCGCCTTCATCTCCATCCGCCCCTTATCCGAGGCCGAGGACGTGTTTAGGCGCCTGCGGGAGCAGCAGGAGCAAAAGGTGCTGCCGGGCCAGAATCGAGCCGACCCTCTCGAGATCCTCGCCTCGATCCGCGATGCCGAGCTGCTCCTCGGACAGGGGCTGCTTGTGGCAGCGCGGCGGGGGGATGTTAGCAGGGGAGACAGCGGTCCCCAGCAGCAGAAACAGCAACAGGACCCGCAGATTGTGCTGAACTAAGCGATACCAACAGGCACCTTTGTTCAGGCGTTGCTTCGTACGAGGCTTGCAGTACCCCGTGTTAGTGTAACGAAAAAGAAAAGACTCGTTTTGAGAGCCTTCTGGCCGACCATACTAGCTTGTGCGGAAAGGCTTCAGAGGACCCGGGACCTGTCGGGCCCACGTATTATTTACAATTAGCCAAGCCCAGCCAGACCGCGCCCAGACCCAGCCAGACCCCGTGCGCCCGCCCTCCGTCACAGTGACGCCTGTTTTGCGACCCCGCCTTCCCCTCCCGCGTCCTTTTCGCCCTCGGCCTCGTTCAGCAGCCGAATGCTCCCGAGGTAGTCCGTTATGAGGCTGTTGCCACAGGCCTCGTGCCGGTTCAGCTCCCGCTTGAGCCCGCGCACCTCGCCCTCCAGCTTGGCCACCTCGGCCGACAGCTCGGTCCACGTCTCGGTGACGGCCCAGGCCTCGTCGCGCAGGCGCGCCTCCTCGCTCCTGGTCTTGGAGCGGCACTTTGACGCCGCCTTGCGGTTGCGCCGCCGCAGGTCCTGCTGCTTGAGCTGCGTCTCGGAGAGGTAGTCGACCTCGATGCCGGGCGGCGGCGTCGCCTCGCTCGGCGAGTGGGACCCGTGCGCCACCGCGCCGCCTCCCGGCAGCCCCGGCGTCGCCGGCCCGAAGGGGGAGAGGGAGTGGTAGGGGGAGGGGCTGCAGCCCTGCGCCGACCCGGGGCCGCCGCCGCGCGGGACAAGGTCGAAGGATGGCGACCGCCCTTCGCTGGCCGTGCCGGGGGCCGAGAAGGGGTGATAGCCGCCCATGGCGGTCAGGCTGGGACTTATCAGGTATCCGCCAGGGTGTCCAAAAGCCTGGTGCTGCTCGTACTCGACGCCTGGGCTGATGCTGGCGGTCGGATGGGAGGCTAGGCAGCTACCATGTTAGTTTGTCGAAGAAACGTTTCTGCTCGGCCCGGGGGCAAAAAAAAAGCAGTCCAAAAATGCCTTGGGGCTGGGGCTGGTGCAGAAGTGGCGTCTTGATGGCGGATGAAAGGCTCGGAAAGACGGCCAAGGCCGCCGGCGGTGCTTTTACCTTGTCGACCAGCAGCAGAAAGGGCTGGTCTCGTTAGCCTCTTGTTGCCATGATCGATGCTATCTGCCCCCGTCGCAATCGGGAGCGTGGTTGGTGATATGGGCGTGTGGGTCGCCCACGTGGCGGCATCCCACTGCATGCCCCAGGGAGACTGCCGCGCGGCTGCGCTGCTGCCCACGCTCGACTGCGGAGACGGCAGGGCGCCGCCGCCCTCGTGCCAGGCCGTGTGGGCGGTGGGGTTCTGTGACACGTCGATTAGATGCAACTGCTGGGGCTGCGCCGCGGCCGTGTCGACGCCCGCCACGGCGGCCTCCAAGCTGTTGTTGATGCCCAGCCATGCCTCCGAGGGCCAGCCGTGGGCCGTGAGCGCGCTGCTGACCGGGGCGGATTCGGCTCCATGCTGATAGTACGAGGCGGCATCGATGCTCGTCCCAGGGAGCCCGAAATATGACTCTGCCGGAAGTTCTTGGGCGGGTGCGGACTGTGGCTGCCATGCTTGTTAGCTGGTTTCAGCTCCAAAGTAGGCGTGACTGCAGGTGAACTCGCTGCGAAACAAATCTCCAGCCATCCATCCGGGTCTCCCAGAGACTGACCAGGAAGGCGCCCATAGCGGCCATACCCATCTGGGCCGGAGGCGTCAGCGCCTCCAGGGGAACGTAGGCTGGGGACCAGGCATAGCTGCTGTAACCGTCTGGGGCGAACAGGGTCGAGGGCTGGAGGAATAAGAAAGGCTGAGTCCCAACAGTGCCCGGGTTATCTGCTTGCGGCGGAGGGAATGCTCCCTCCAAGTCTCCTAGCTGGGCGTGTTGCGGGAGTGGCTGTTGCATGTCGAGGCACCTGACCAACCGCTCCTACCGCGTCACTGTGATGGTCGGGTCTGCCGGCGACTGGGAGTTGTCCAAGAAGCTGCGGTTTCCTGCCTGGCTGGTGTGGTTTTGCCGTCTTTTGGGGGGCTGGGGATATGTGTATATGTATGTGTGAGAAATGGGCGAGAGACTGTAAGTATGTGGGGGAAGGAGCAGGCGAGTGACCGTGTGAATGCATGTAGGTGTGTGCTTATGGCGTTTCGTTGGACTCGAGAGCACCGCCGGGCTGAGGCTGCGCCCTCATTGCTGCAACCCTTGTGATGGGCTTGTTCTTCAGGCCTGGCCTCGACCAACCCGGGGCCCCCCGCCACAGCACGCACAGATGACAGCTACAACCACGACAGCGAATCTCGCCGGCTTACGAGAAGCGGATGGGTGTTGGCTGGTTTTTATAAGTAGTAAGCAGGATATCAACCGAACCAGCCACCCCCGTCCATACTAGCTGATGTGTACATGGCGGTATAAAAATGTTGGCTACAACAAGGTGATTGTAAATATTATTTTTTTTAGCTTACTAGGCTATGTATTCTTTTCTTTTTTCCCCTTTTTATAAGAAAAACAAAGCTTAAAGTTAATATTCAAAGTAAAGGGACTTTTATTACTAAAGCAGAGTAAATAAAAATTCAAACTAAAAAACACCATATATAAATACTCTACAAACATATAGATAAAGCTCCTCTCACTATGATATCATTGTACTTATGTAGGAGATATCATTTATTTAATCCTTTAAACTTTAAAGGCATCAGTTAGCGCTTCACACATAAATACTTGCTACCATCCCCATCTACCTTGTGACCTCCGTCTCTTGGAAATGAATGCCGTTCTCATTCGCTCATCTCCGCGGACCTCAATCTTTTGCTCCCTTCCTATAGGCACCGCTGTTCGGGTGCGATCCGAGAGCAGGAGCCCCTGTCAAAGCCCCTGTCGTGCTCGCTTGATCTGTACCTAGTGTTGTGCGAGGCAAAGAAATGGATTTTGATTTCGCGCCTGTGGGGAGATGATCCGCAGAGCTCGACGTAATCTGGAAGCGCCGTAAAAGCAGTGCCGCATCGCGAGCGGGAGCCTGCGTCCATGCCAAGCGGCAACGGTGGCTAGAGTGCCCCCAACAGGCGCTGCAAACAGCGTAGGTTGTACGTCTCTCTCCCCAAAATCCAGCCGACCATGTCCTGGCCCCCTAGAAACACAGCCTCTATGCCTGTTCCTGCGAACACGGGCCCATGCACCGTCCCGTGGCTTCAGCGATAAACCCATCTGCTAGAACGGCCCGTGCTTTGCTCGCAGGGGGCGTGGGCTGAGGGCTGAGGCCATTAATTGATGAAACATTCCACAAGCCGCTGTCCCGAGGGACTGGGAGCTGACCCATCCAACGAAAAAAAAAACCGCGAGGGGGAGAAGGCCGGGCCATATCCCGGTGCTCTGGTTGGAGGATGGATCTCCGCGGCCCCTCTTCACAGGCCATCGATGGGTGTTTCTTAGGTAAGTACGCAGGGTGTGGCCAGGATCTGCCGAGAGAGGCGGAACTGCCGCAGGCGCGTTGCCTGACAGTTGGTTTTTCTTTCCCCTTGTGGCACGCTCTCCCTCGCGCAGCACTGGGTCCTTGGCTGTGCTCGATTTCGATCCAGCATGATCACCATGACGGTGAGGAGGGATAGCACCGAGCAGCCGTGGCGAATCGTAGGTCCGCCAGGCGCGAGATGGGGAAACACATGTGCTAAAATAAGATGGGTAGGGACTGTGCTCCCCATCAATGCATCCACATGATCCGTTGACCCCTTCCTAGGCCGTTTTGCAGTAATACAAGGTGATGAGGGTTCCCTTTTTTTTTCTGAGGCAAGCAGAAACCACCGGATGACCCATGATATTTCCAATCTCGATGCATGAAAAGTAAATCTCGATGCCTTGCAGCTGGCAGGGGTCCCACTTACGAGCAACCCACGAGCCTGCCACCTGCCAACGGAATGCGCAATTCTACCAGGGTCGTGAAAAAGCTTTTTCGGAACCTGACGCGCGTGGTGGGAGAGATAACCTACTGAGCCTACATAACCAGTCGTGTTCTGCACATAGCTTGGTCACTTGACAAGGGCTGCCTGACTTGGAGGCGGTATTTTCTACTTCTGGGTGGCCATCTCCAGCCTCGTTGGATTTGAGCACTCTCCTTGCACCCGGAGGGCCGTCTTCACTTCTCTGCCCTTGCGAACCTAGTATGTCTGTGTGCAACCGTATCAATCTTCAGCGGGCACCGGAACAAAGTCCCCGAATGGCAGGAGATGGCTAGGGGGTTGCCAAGTCCCCAAACTCCCTAGTTGGTTTCTTTCGGCTCCTTAGGCCTTATGTTTCTATGTAAATGAAGCTATTTGGCCCGGCAGCTGGCTTCTTTAAATATTATATCGCTACACTCCTTAGGCCTGTCCACTGCCAATATGGAAGATTACCACTGCAGGCTAACATTAAATAAGGTGCGTTAAATAGCTTATCAAAATTAAATTCTTAAATTAAACTGCTTATGATCTTATATGTTTAGCCTGGAGCTCGATGCTCACATGAAACAATTAGGAATGTGTCCTTTACAATACCCAGCTGCCTAAGTTAAGGTTAGCTCTCTTGGAAAGATGCTATGGATAGCACTCCAGGTGCTCTTATAACCAGAAAGCATACTCGACCCCAGCGTCCCTACTTCAACTTGCTTTTGGACAAATTTTAAAACTGCGGTAATAACAAAGCCCAATTACTTACCTTTTGCTCTTTTTTTCTTAAATGAAAACTTGTATGTGCCCTTTAATAAAAGTAAATGCTACTGCGCCTTTAAAACGTAACTTAGGTTATGATCTAACATCAAGATTTAGCATCTTAATATATAAGAACATAGTACTATAGCCCAATGGCATATAATAAGGTGCGGACTTTGCTTTTATTTTAATGCGTCTTTTGAGTTCCCTAAAATGCTTGTATGTTAGGAAGCTAACGCTAAATAAAAATATATATGGTATTATAGAAGCTTGTGGTTGGAGAATTGAGAAATATACTGCGCGTCAGCTGTAGGTCCAAGCAAGGCAAGGCTATAATTAATTATTTCTCCGATTAAAAAAGTCGAGAGTGGTTGGCATCTTGCTGGGATTCTCTGATTACTCACGAAATCGTATCATCTTTTTAGTCGAGGCATCTCGCCATAAACGTGCAGTCCGGAATGCAGCCGAGTGCCCTTCCACCAGATGGGTCTTCTAATCCTTTCTTGCCTCCCCTCTACAGCAGTCGCCCGTCCGTAAGTACAGAGAGGTCGTATCCCACTTACCCTGGAGCAACAGGCCCTTCTGCTCGCGCAAACAAGACTGCCCGCCTCGGGCATTTTGGCAGAGGCAACCAATGGGTTTTGTGCGTCCGTTGGCACTTTGGCATCAAACCTGCATGGCAGAGTCCGAGCCACCAGCGCCTCTCGCTAATCAATCAGCGGACGATTCCGCCCGCGCCCCATCCCCCCCCCTCTCCGACGCTGGGTTTTAAATTTCCTGGTGGCTGCCGGCAGCGAAGCTTCGGCAGGCCTTGGACCCTGCGGCCGGCTGCTCTGGCAGGTCTTCCATCCTGCGGCCGGCTGCTTTGGCAGGTCTTCCATCCTGCGGCCGGCTGCTTTGGCAACGCAGTGATCCCCACTCCCGACACAAGCCCTGATGATCTGCCCAAGTCGATTCGCGTCGGCTTCGCGGCAAAGGGGACTGTACAAAGATGCACGAACACGTCAAGCGAAGTGCTACCAGACGCACGGTTGCCGGCCGCGGAATGCATACATGCCTGGCCCGGACAACTTACCCCTCCTCGGGGGGTGCACGCAATTTCGAAAGGCAGACATGCCAATTCCTATGCAGCATGCAAGTATGCAGCCGCGTGGTAATACGGCCTGTGCTATTGGACCGCAGCACGTTGCGCAAAAAATAAACGGCACTCGCAAGGGTATTTTCCTTGCCAAAAGCAAGTCCTCCCGCCCACTTGCCTGACAAATTCACCGTCAATTTAATCCTCGATATCATAAAAAAAAAACAACAGCCATAAGCTGGAGAATAGCTGCAGATTGAAGCTTTTTTCTTTTTGTATACAGTCCTTTTTTGGTACCAAGGCAAGTGGCTCCGATCGGAAGAGCACTTAGTAAGTGCCATTTTTTTTTCTTTTTGGGCAGCGTGCCCAGCCCGCGGGTCTCGGCCGCCGGCTGAATCTCCGCTGCTCCCGGCGCGTCAAACGATGGGTGGGCTTCACGAGGTGCAGGAAGCCGGCCGCCGGCCGCCCTTGTTGATTGCTCAGCCAACATCGAGGTTGCAGCCCGCCCCACACCCACGCGTCCCGCCATGCTGCCGCTCGACAAAAGGGGCTATTCTGCGAGCTGAGTGACGACTGTCTGGGAGGCGGGGGAGAGCTCCCCTGCCCGGTGGCAACCCTCATCAAAGAAACTGCACGTCCTTATCCCCCCTTCGTGTCGCCGGCCGTTGCAGAAATACTTCACATGGCGCCGCGCGCGTGACGGCGGCGACTGAGCCGACAGCACCCGCCCCAGCAACCTCGCGAGACGGGACTGGCTCGTCCTGGACACGACAGCAAGCCGTGATCAGGAGACTGTGTGACGACGCCCGTCGTGCAACCTGGGGCTGCGGCCCACATCAATCAAACAAAAACTATCCGCTTGCTTGGTGGTGGCCAAATGCCCAAACGCATGCTTGCGTCCCCGTAAACCGTGGCCTTGCTTGCCAGCTCCTCCCCGACCCTGCTGCGACCAATGCTGAGATATTCACATGCCTGCCATTCCCCTCCCCGTCATCGTATCGTTGCGGAAGTGGCGGCGGCGGGGTGCGGGGCGGAGGCCGAATCAAAAGGCCGCCAGCTTTGTCGGTGTTTATGCCGGAGCGATAGCCAGCCGATGGCCAGCTGGTGATCGGCTCGGTCAGCCGCTAGCCGCGTGAGAGGAGCGCCCCGCCAAGCTGAAGCTTCCCGTGCGTCGTATGGCCTCGTAGCCACGCCCGTGCCGGCATCACACGGAGGCGGCAAGCAAACCCGCCCTGGGCAGTTGGTTATTGGAGGTTGGAATACAGATCGTAGGCACCCAACAAAGCCTTGGCGGCCAGTCGGGCGAACCACAGTCCGACAAGGTCACTAACCCGGGCGCCCCATATGGACCATTTTCCTTTCATACAACCTCAGCTTATTTCCTCTCGTCGAGTCGAGAAGTCTTATTTTGAGCATTTTTAAAGCTACCAAAGGTTATCAAAGTACACGAAGCAAACTTGTAGGGACTATGAGGGGTTTATTAAAATACGGTTTTTTTATCCAATGTAAAATCGAAAAGTAGAAACTCCTCATAGCTTATAAAAGTTGGAAGGGGTAAATAGACATGTACATATATAAGCTATGTATTACTTAATTAGGAAAAGTGCTCTTTTAAATATCACACCCTAGCTAACCCCTTTTCCCTATGAAATCTTTCTGATTTTTAAAATCTGCTCAAAAAGACGCATTTCTATGGCGTCATGCGTGCGTTTCGGAGGGTGCGTGATCAGGGGGTGCTTGGACTTATATCAAGGAAATAACAATTACGGCTTTTCTCGCTCTGGATTAAACATAATACATGATTGAAAACAACCAACAAGAATACCCCAATGTTTAAAAATTTAAACTTCAGCCTGTCAGAAAAAAACAAGCCTATATGTTCACTGGCTCCAACCTGATGCCGTACTCCAACTCGAGTGTAGCCCGAGGATCACCTTGCCTTGGTCTGAACTGAACAGTCAACCCATGCTTGACAGCAAAGACGGTGTCGTTCTCGAGATATCCCGACTCTTTGTCGAATATCTGCGTCGTGATGGATTTGAAATTTGCCGCTTGGACCTATTGGCAAACGAAAAAATCACAACGTTAGCTGGTCAGGCCGAAGCTGGCAGAGGGAGTATCGCTACAGTGAGACTTACCAATAGGTGGATATGTGCAGGCCGCCATGGATGTCGGTCGAGCATCTTGAGCAACTCCCCAGCTGGCCCATCATCCGGTATCTAGTACAACTGAGTGTTAGTGCCCCAGCAGGAAAAATCTAGGCACAGAAAGCAGGTCGCAGGCCACTGATGACATACAGGATATGGGGTCGGTCTGAGGCAGTAGAAGTAGTAGCGGCCGTCGTCATCGGTGGTGAAGACTCCGCGTAGGTTGTGTTCCCTCTGGTTCGGGTCTTGTTGTTCGTATAGTCCTATTCATGGTACACCCATAGAGCGCGTCAGCAACAAAGGCTGGAATGTTTCCGAAACAAGGAGTGGCCGAGAATCAACGCGCACAAGGGGCAACGCACCGTTGGTCGAGGCCTGCCACACATCGACGGTGGCGCCAGCTATGGGCCTCCCCGTCTCTGAGCAAGAGACGACGCCATGCATAAAGACGACGGTGCCGTCTGCTGGAGTGTCAAACGTTATGGTGCTGCCGTTGGGCCGCGCCGGCGTGTCGGCTCTCCAAAAGGGGCCGAGGATGGCTGACTCGGTGGGGCCTGCGCGGCCTGCAGCTTTGGCAGTCTGGTACGTGATGTTATCGACAAGCCTGGATTCATCCCCGCGGGTTAGTTGCCGGTTGAGAGACCAAGTGATGACGCCTGCCAAGGCCAGGACTAAAGCAGGGGACAGGGGCAAGAGGCAAATCCGGGGGCAAAAAAAAAAAAAACCCCCACGATTCCAAGCCGATTATGTCGCACAGCAGCTGGCCTTCGTTGCGCTTGGAGTCACTGATCTGGCCGGCACGGTTGATGAGATCAACGGCGGCGAGCCACTCCGAGTTGGTCAGGCGCACCTCGCGGGCAAAGTCGTGGACGTGGCGCACGAGGGCCGACATGACCTCCCTCAGGCGCGGAGACGCGTCCGGCCCGATGGAGGCGACGACCTGGTCCGTGAACTCCTGGCCCAGCACGACAGGAGGATCGGCGGCGGCAGGAGCGGCGGCAGAAGAACCCTCGGGTGCCATGGTGGGCTAGGCCGCAGGGCAGGTGGGGAGGGAGGAGTGGAGAGGCGAGTTTGCGGCTGAAGTTCTTGTCTTGAAGTTGGAGTGGGCGTCACCTGCGCGGGAGGGAGGGCGGACGCCAAGAGGAGACAAGAAAAACCGAGCAGATACAATGGACCAAGAAAAAATCACGGCAGTGGGACAGGAGCAAGCGGCCATAAAGAAGACAAGCAGCAGGAGAACATCAGCTAGATTGGCATTCGTCAGGGCACAGCAGGCTCTGCGTCACGGCACAGAGGCAGGTGGCCAGGCTAGATATTAGTCGGGCCCTCAGCAGAAAACAGCAGCAGGCTGGACGGAGTCGGCTGCGACCGGTCGAGTCCGAAGGGCGACCGTGGCTGGCGCCACGGCAGGCGGGATCCCTGGAGATCATGGTCCGCCGGCAGCGAAGTTGCGAACTCGGACTTTTCTGCCTGCAACTAGTGCGCGGTGGGATTCTGCTGCCCATGGGCCGGCCACCCACCACCCACCACCCACCACCCAGCACACACACACACACACACACCACAACACACCAGCGCCGAGGACCCTCGATAAGCGTGCATTGGTTGGTCCTGCTTTGCCGAAATGACGCGCTCCCAAAGCGAGAGGAGCGCGGTGGGGGCAGTTGGCGGCCTGAGCGGAGGGGCACCAACGTCGAGTCGGGGCAGGCTGGGGCCCAAGTCTAGACCGTTCCACGATCGACGCCTCGAATAGGTAGGTGGCTGGATGGGGGGGGAGAGGGGAAGCAGCGTCGGGCGGCGGCGCATGGGCTGAGCAGCGCTGAGCCGGCGCCGTGCGGCTGCTCAGGCTCCTCACCGAGGGCTCGACGCAATTGGGCGGGGCTGGGCCTGGACGACCCCCTCCCCTCCCCTCCCAACCATCGAGTCGGGGCCAGGAAAAAGCAAAGGCAGAGCAGAGCGAGGAAGGAGCCGAGGGCACAGCGGAGCGACTCGAGAAGGAACGCGCTGTCCGAACTCACGGGTCGCGCGGCTGCCCGCCCTTTCCCCCAAATTTGCGAATCTCGTTGGGTTTTGTCCCGATTAGGCCATGCCCGAGCACACTCGAGGCGGGCCGCCGGACGAGAGCTTCCGGGATCGAGCGAGCGTGAGGTCGAGTGCGATCGCCCGGCTGAGTTTAGCCTCGAGCCAAACGGATGATGGGTATCATTGGCAGTCCACCCCGGTCCACACCACCCTATCGCTGCGCACCGTGCCTGCTTGATATGTTGCAACGCCGCCGACTCACGCCCGTCTCGTGCCTTCTCCTGACCATCATCATTCACGCAACCAACGCAAAACTCGCCACCAACCTCCCAGGCAGCCCCGGCCCTCGCGCGCTCCAAGCTGCCTGGCTGGGTTGCCTGCTCTAACGCACGACGTTGACGTCGCCGCCCGGCCCGCCAAAGTCCCACGTCGGCTCGTCGCTCCCGTTGGGCCTGGTGGCCCGGGCGAAGCCGAACTCGACGCCGTCCAGACGCACTACGGGCTGCACCACCGAGACCTCGGCCCCGTACGCCGCCGACTCCCACGTGTCCATCATGCCCGGCAGCTCGTCCTCGAAGAAGCGCGGGTATCTCTGCCGCATCCACGCCATGGCCGCCCTGGACACCTGGTCGACGCTGTTGCTGTGCCTCATGGCGAGGAATTCGCCCCGCAGATCGCCTCCGTGCCCGCCGCCGCCGTTGACCCCCACCGCTGATGCTGGCGGCCTGCCCAGCAGCATCTTCTGCACCTTTTCCGGATAGGGGCCCATCTTGAAAAGAAGGACGTCGTGGTGCAGCAGCGAGACGCGGCCGCGCCACGACCCACCCTCGGTCGCGCGGCGGTACAGGCCGGTCAAGGCAGCGATGGCGCCCATGCACCCCGTGCCATAGTCCGAGATGGGAAACGGCGGCACTACAGGCTCGTCCAGGCCCATGAACCGGCCTTGCTCCCATGCCACTCCGCTGACCTGCGTTGGCCCCCGCCGACGGGTTCGTTAGCACAGCCGGTCTCGGCGAAAGCAATGCAGAAAGGAGCACAGGGGCCCAGGGGCCCGAAGGAAACAGAGCCGCTCGCTCCCGCTACCAAGGCCCGGAACTTACAGAGTCGGCAATCTGCTGCCAGCCCGGCCGGAGGCGCCACTCGCCCTCGTGTCCGAAGCAGTTCTCGCTCACGTACACGAAGCCGCGGCCGCGCTCCTCGGCCAGCCGCGCCAGCGCCTGCGGGCCGTACCCCAGCCGCTCGATGGCACCCGGCCGGTACCCGTCGACGACGACGTCGGCCTCGGCCAGCAGCTCCTCGAAGCGCCGGCGGCCGGCGGCGGACTTGAGGTCGAGCTCGGCCGTGCGCTTGCCCATGTTGCCGTCGACCTGGAAGAAGGGCACGTCGCTGAGCGCCGGGCCCGTGATCTTGAGCACGTCGGCGCCGTACTCGGCCAGCGTCCGCCCCACCACGGGGCCCGCGATGATGCGGCTCAGCTCGAGCACCTTGATGCCGGCCAGCGGCCGCGCGTGGCTGGCGGTGCTGCTGTCGGTTGTGATGGGCAGCGGGCACGGCGGGGTCTGAGCCTCGAGCTGGTCAACGCTCCACGGTGGGAGTTTCATATTTGCTTTGCCCTAGTTGGTTTGTGGTTTCCGGTAAGTGGGAGTGTCCGCTCAAGATTGCGGTGACTACATGTCACTCACATGGGCCGTCCTCAAGAAGTCGCTGTGCCTTAGGGCCGGGACGCCCGCTTGGCGGTTCTTTGCGTTGAGCTCCTCGAGCTCGTCGACTATGAATCGCTTGACGTGGGACTCTATCTCGTCGACGATGGCCTCGTGGCCGAGGGCGCTTAGGTCTGGCCGGAAAGGCTCGAGGCCCAGCATGGAGAGTGTTGTCGTGGCCTCGAGCGAGCCATGGATGTGGTAGTACTCTCCTGGCGTTGCTGTGGCGTAAAGGTTTGCCGACATGCGTCGGTATGGGTCCGACTGGGCTTGCAGCAGGTCCGTGTCTGTGTGCAAGTGTTTGTTCGTCGCCGCGAGTGCGGCCAAGGTGCATTAGCAAGGATAATGCGTGGCAGTCCCCCTGGAGGGGCAACAGAGCAGAGGATTGATAAAGGTCGAGCCTCGCTCGACCGCCCCTGTCCGTGAATCCAACAAACATCGCCCCCCTTTCTTACCTTTTATGAGTTTCTTGACATCGGGATCCAGCTTGCTCAAGCCGCCAATGGTCGACAGATAGGTCTGGAAGAGAAAAGCTGTCGTTCGCTCCAGGTTTATAGTGAGCTTGGCGCGGCGGTGTCCATTTTGCAGTGTGGCGGCAGAGTCCCGGACATCGACCAGGGCGCGTGCGAAGCTGCCCTCGACGGCCTTGAGCGCAGCGCCGAGTTCCGTCTCCTTGAAGGGGATGGGGAAGTATGGAAGGTCGCGCGAGGACACAAAGTTGGCGGCTCTCGCAATCTCCTCGACTTCTCTGGGAAGCGAGACTATGCTCAGAAGGTGGTCGAGTATGACCCTCGCCTCCCGGACGGAGGAGTAGTCCACGCCCGAGTCGAGTGTGGTTTGGTCGGGCATTGCTGATGGTGCCATCGGGGAAGATTGCACGGGGTTGTTCAGGTCAGAGAGCGAGGGCTGGAGGGCTGGAGGGCCGGGGGCAACTAGCGGATCAGGCCGTGTGTTCTTAGCGGCAAAGGGATGGAATCTATCTTGTTTGGCTACAGGAGGATAAAAGTCAATTATGAGAAAGTGGGGGAAAGCAATGATAGGGAACGGTGGTCTAGGGTCATTGGGGATCGAGAATGGAGTGCAGGAGAACATGTCCCCGTGCGGCCGTGAATATCGACCTATATATCCAAGCAACAGATCGACAAAAAGCCTGGCGGACGCGGGATGGGGAATGTTTAGCCGGCGAGACAATAGGATCAGGATGAGAAACCGTCCAGATACAACGACCGAGGGGCGTCGGATAGGAGGAAGGACAAGGACGGGGAAGGGGATCCATGCATGGTGGCCCATCGAGATACCCGCCGTCGGATGAAGGCAAAAGCGCAGCGGAGGAAGAGGGAGCAGGGCTGACAGGAGGGGAGTGGAGCACACCCGCTGCGGACGACGGGGACAGCCAAGGGACGGATGGCAACTTGTCAATTCCCCTTTGTGCAGTAGCTTGGTTAAGGTTTTCCTGGAGGGGGGTGTGGGTGCCGCGGCCGTGGACGGGCACGAACGCTTCGCAGGGAGGGAGCTTGGCGGGCGTCAATGTGATGGGGACCATGTTGCCCGCCGGACAGACTCTGCAGCGAGCGTCCGGGAGGGGTGTTCCGGATCTTGGCATGCCGGACACTTGGGGCGAGAGTGCATACGAGTGCATACGAGGGCGAGAGTGTGAGTGCGTGCGTGTTTGTGTGTATCTGTGTGTGTATACAGCGAGAGAGAGTGTGAGGCAGAGAGAGCAGCAAGGCGCGCGCCGAATTGGATCCCAGGCCGGGGGTCTGTCTCACCTGCAGATCCCCTTTTGCCGTCGGATAGGCGCTGGCGGCTACCTGATATGGCGGTCGGATCGGTCGGCACGGCCAGGATGGCTTGCCCAGCGCTGAAGCTGACGGGTTTGCTCGCTAGCGCGCGCCGAGAGTCCGCCATCGGCTGGCGCATCCACCCTTGGGTCTCACGCTCTCTCAATGCGGCGCCAAAATAGGGTGCGGGATCCTGGGCTGTCGCTTCTGTTTTTTTTTCTTGTTTTGTTTTTAGCAGCGGCCCCAAGACGGCCCATCGGCAAAGCAGCAGAGCGAGCGACAGCTGGAATATGCTATGCTGGAATATCAGGCGAAAAATAGGACAAGGACGAAAGCGACTGGTCCCTCCAGGCCCGCAACGCACGCGCGGCAGCGGCCAGCCAACCCCACCAGGCTGCCTGATCAGCAGCACCAAGCACTGGCCACAGATTAGCGGGTGCAACCCCCACGATGGCAGCTGGTGGTGCGGTGCCCATCATCCATCCCTCTGGCACCGCGAGCACGGCCCGGGCACCTGGGCTGGGGGTGTTTTTAAGGTTCTTACAGCAGCCGGTCCCAGCAACCAACCCACCCAGCAGGTCGCCTGCCCCAGCCAAAGAAAAAAAAAAGTCTAAAAGGAGCACCGGACCCATTGGCCCGACCCCGGGCCATGCCTGCCTGCCCCGCGTTAAGGGCTTGCTGGGATTCTTGCCTTTTGGGGCAATGAGACAGCGAGGCAAAAACGAGCGAGCAAAATTGAGTGCAGAGGCGAGCTCGCCTGATCCACCGCCATCAATGCAGCCTCGCAGCACCGCCGCAGAGACACCAACTGCCGGATGGACGCTTGCGGGCAGGTGTCCAGGCTGATGGATGGATGAGCAAGGGGGGAAGGGGGAAGCGATGACGAACGGGCAAGACCAGCCGGGTCGCAAGCATGGCCCACCCCGACCGAGCGCGGGCGACGATGAGCATGGGAACAAAAGCATGTCGGCTGGCTGGCTGGCTGGCTGGCTGGCTCGGCCGTTCAGCGCAAAAGGGAAACAAACACACGGGCCGGTCCGTGGGGGTCCCTACCACGGGCGGCGTTTGATCGCCGACGGCGGCGGCGCCTCGGCCGACCAGCGAGCGAAGATGGCTGGCTGGCTGCCTGCCTGCGGATGAACGTTCTTGAAGGCAGCAGCAGCAGCAGGCGTTTCGCCCGCACGCAAAAAGGCCGGTCAGGCAGCGGGAGCAAAGGTGCCGGATCAACGTTCTCGCGTCGTCACATCGCCCCAAACGAAGCTGCAGCTGGAGGATACACATCAAAACGAGGGTCGGCGCCCGCCCCATGCCAGCCGCACGCACGCACAATCGCGGCGTCGCCGTGGCCGACGGAAAACACGGGCGGGCTGAAAAGGGGCCTGAGGCGCAGGCGTCTGCAGTCCCGGGAACCCAGGAACGCCAGCCAGCCAGCCAGTCGTGACCAAAAACGGCATCCGATGCACACCCAATCGGCGCCGGATCGATCTGCGCAGAGTGCTCAGCCCGAGTCAGCTCTGCCACTGTCGATCGCCTGGGGCCGCCGCAGGCAGGCAAGTCAAACCGCTGTGACGCGAGCCATCCCACTGGCCATCCCGGCAACATGACCGGGTCCGATATACCCGACGGCGCTCCCCGGGATCGCCCAAGGGTGGGGAGCTTGTGTTTTTTTCCCCATGGTGCCGCCAATAGGGCGCGATCCAGCCGTCGGGTTGGGGATCCGTTGATCACCGCCCCCGACCGCACATCCCGGGATCGCGGCCTGGTGTGTGACGCATCGCTGGCATAGATAGGACCCCTACCCGCCCGTCAATATACCAGCTGCCGCACACAAAAGGCTATTGGGCCAGGATCGGTGCCCTGAGCGTCCGACTTTCGGCTTATTTAAGCCATCGCTCTGGCCCAGGAGCTTGGGCACAGGGCTGATCTGGCAGCATGCGCCGTGGAAGTGTGCCTCCCGCGTACGCAAGCACGAGGGGCACCACAACCCGGGCTGTTCCCCCCCTCGCTCTCTCCGAGACCCGCACTCGACACCCACGCTCCTGCCAGCGACATGTGCCAGGTCACCTGCTGCGGCATCGAGAAAGGCTGACTGTGTGCCGCCTGTAGACAAGGGATGTGAAGCCATTACTCGCGCCTTGACTGGGTTTAACCTCGGATAAAGGGCCTGTTGAGGACCAGGGCAGGGCGTCGAGGGCACAACCTGGCCATAACAACGGAGAAAAAAAATAGGAATTTGGGCACGCACAAAGACTAATAGCGGGAAAAAGAAGGCCAAAGTCTAAGAGAAAGAAAAAAAAAGAGAGATAGGGGGCGAGAGACCACCGAAGCAATGACATCATCTCCTCCGACAACAGAAACACCCCCTGGAATCGCCGATGCTGCCGCCGAGTTCGCAAGACCACCCACGAAGCGCTTTGGCGTGGCCATAGTGGGCGGAGGCATAGCAGGCGTGGCCCTGGCGTTGCAGTTGCTGCGGCACGGCGTCTCCGTCGTCGTGTACGAGCAGGGCGCCGGCTTCACCGAGGTCGGAGCCGGCGTCTCGCTCGGCCCAAATACCGCCCGCGCTCTCGAGCTCATCTCGCCCCACCTGCTAGACGCAGCCAGGAGGAGGGCGCTCCGGCCTGAGCGGGGCGCAGACGACGACGTCTGGTTTGACTTTAGGCTCGGCTGCTCCTCGGCGGCTTCTGGGGCTTCGGTGTCGAGAAATGGCGAGTTTGCCTCCCAAGCCGAAGGAACGGGCGGAGATTGTGGTGGGGATTCAGCAGCAGCACCAGCAGCAGCAGCAGGAGCGGGAGGCGGAGAGTGGGGAGATCGGCGCCCAAGGCGGGGTGGCCATGGTGAAGATGATGGAGCAGCAGGGCCACCAGCACGGCGGCGAGACCCGCTGCCACCGCTGATCCAGCGCCTGCGGTGCGAGGGCGGACAAGTGAGCATGCTGCGTGCGGACCTGCTCCAGGAGCTGGTCGCCCTGCTCCCGCCCGGCGTGGCGCGCATGGGCCACCGCGTCGTCGACTGCCGCCAGCTCGAGCCTGCCGATGAGAGCGGTGGCGGCAGCGGCAGCGGCAGCGGCG
>PYSQ01000527.1:0-20689 GCA_003049435.1 Nakataea oryzae | reverse complement strand
TATATATATATATATATATATATATATATATATATACGAATATGTATATGTATATATACACAAGAGCAACAAGGGGCAGGGGGGGGGACTTACAAAGGTTCGAGATGACGGCACGCTCGGTAGGGTACGCAATCTCGGCGATGAGCAGCGGCCCACCGATGGAAAGACCCTGGGAGATGCCCATGATGAATCGGGCGGCGATAAAGGTGGCCTCGTTGGGCGCGGCGGTCTGCAGGGCGGCACCCACGAGCGACACGGCGACGCTGGCCCAGAGGCCCGACTTGCGGCCCCATTTGTTGCTCATCATGGCGGCCACGGGGAAGGTGATGGCGGCACCGAGCGAGTAGACGGCGTTGATAAAGCCCAGCCAGGCGCCCGTCGGGCCGGCCATGAAGTCCCTCCACTGCGGCAGCGCCAGCAGGCCGTTCATGATGCTGCCGTCGAAGCCGTTGGAGCTCGTCAGGAACATGAGCACGACCAGGCAGATGTTGAGCTTGAGGTGCTCGGGCTTCTGCCACCACCGCTTGCCGTCGGTGGGCAGCACCCGTGCGAGCTCGTGCCCGACCGAGTTCTCGGCACCCATGGCTGCTGGACTTTTTGTGTGCAGTCTCTGGTGCCGGGTGTTTGGCTCAGAAGTGGGAGAGAAGGGGAGGAGGTCCAGACGAGAGGGAGGGAGGGGGGGGGGAAAGGGGGAGCGTTGTCGTGCACAGGAAGGTGCAGGTTATCGACAGCGGCAGTGCCCGTCTCTATATACGGGGCGAAAAAAGGAGTATAAACAACGACAGCCAGCGGCCAAGCACAGCTACTTGCCAGCTGGGCCCACATAGCATCGCGTCGGAAAGATCCCTGAGGATTTCTCCACGGGGCACGGTTTCGGCGCACGCGAGGGTCGTGGGCCTCGCCTTGCACGAAACGGGTAACCCGGGCACGACCTGGGCTCGCAGGAGGGGCGGGGCTCGATTGACAAAGGGCAAAGCCGCCGAGTAAACGACCGGGCGTTGGCGTTCTGTGTTCTTGTTAAGCTGCAGCAAGATCAGAACAAGCAAGGGCTGGATGTGACCCTCCAACCAGCTTGCTGGAAAATGCGGAGGGTAGAGACATGGGCCGGCCTCGTCGGCCTCCACCCGACCGGAACAACGGTCAAGGGTGACTCTAGCCTCCTTGTCTTCTCCATCAATACATGAGCTGAGTTATGGGGAGCGGTCCCTGGCATGATGGTTGTTCAGCTGCCCCAATACACGGGCGTAATAGTGCCTACGGAGAGAGACAGGGAGAGAGAAGGAGAGAGGAGAGAAGAAGAAGAAAAAGCTGGCAAGCGGTCCAAGGGCTGGATCTGCAGGGATGGCCACGACGAACAAGACGAGCCAAGAGGCTATAAGAGCAGGGGGGGGCCAAGTTGGAGAAAGCCCGGGGATCGCCATGGACGATTTGCCACGAGGACGGGCGGCAGCGGGCTGGCAGCGTTGACTGTTTGGTCCCCGAGCCGGGCGTGCAGGGCTCTCGCATGGACTGCTGCTCCATGGCCAGGGCACGACCGTTGCCTGCGCCGGCTCGCCAGTGAGTGAGTGTGTCTATCGCTCCGCTCACCACCCGCGACAGATGGGGAAGTTCGCAGTGCCAAAAGGGACGATAAAAAGTCGTGCGGGGGGTGGAGACGGTTGCGGGTCCCCCTCCGTCCGCCCTCCTGCGCCGGCGGCCGGCAACGCAGCCACGGGGGCCCATGACTCGCGCGCGCGCGGCATCCACCCACCCTGGGGGCATGAGCTGCGGAGGCGCGCGTGTGTCGTTGTGCCTGCTCCTCGGGTAAAGTTCGGCGCCATAGCCTTGCTCTCCAGCCGTCGCCAAGCGCTCGGCGCCCCCGTTTTCTCATCCAGACTGGCTGGTGACTCCAAGGGGCGAAGGTCGGCAGATGTCTTTTTCTTCTTTTCCTTTTTATTTTGTTATTTTATTTTTCTTGGGCTGGCGCACCCGTCGTTATGGCGCCGGTGCTGCTGTCACACGTGGCTTGCACCTGCCGTTGGCGTTTGTCCATCATCTCGATATTCCTGATGGGTCGCGATCGTCCCGTGTCTCCTGACTGGGCCTAGCACGGGTACGTACCTCCTTCGTAGCAGGCCATGCCCTACTACGTAGGCTAAGTAAGTAGACCCGGGCTAGTCCCCGCATCCCGACGCGCGCTGCCGTCGACATGGATGGACTCGACGGGATTGGGCGAATCTCAGGCACGGCAAGCCCGCGCCCCCGGCCCGCGAAAAAAAAAAAAAAACTTGGGGTAATCTGCTCGAACAATGCGGGGAGCCTCGTCAGCTGTGGGGAAAAGGGGGGAAACCGACAAGAGAAAATGTCGGATGCGGTTTGCCCGGGGTATAGCCGATTGATGTCGAGATACCGCCGATTGTGGACATGGCACAGGCCGCCAACGGTCTGGGCACCCAGCCATCCCTCGCCCATGGCCATGATGCTGGCCCTCGTGGCCATGGGCGAGAGTCCCTGGCGGACGCATCTCTGCAGTAAATTGCACCTGCGACCCACCTCCGCCCCAGATTGCGTTTCATTAGGCACTGAGTGGAACAATGGCCGACGGGAAAGCTGACTGTTCGATTACATATTCGACGAATCCAACCACAACACGAACGGGCCGAGGCTCTGTTCTGCCTCTAGACCTGTCTCGGCAGCGCCCTCGCTCTGGCCAACGGTTGCCTGAAAAAGAAGTACACACGTGTAATCCGTGAACAACAAGACGAATGAGCCAGCCCCAAAAGAGGCACCCCGTCAGAAGCCAGAGAGGGAGGCTGGAACACGAAGAAAGAAAAAGAGACAGTATGTGATAAATACCGACTAAGTGAAATGCGCAATCCTTCTTTCCTTGGGCCCAAGGGTATAAAACCAGAGTGTCCCCAAAGCAGGAACAACTAAACAATAAAGAGGTAACGGGGGAGGGTTGCGGGGAGGAGGTGCAGCGATGACTTGGTGCTGTCTCCCCATTCCTCGCCGCCGGGTGCCAAAAAAACGCCTTCCGAATATTTACTCCGCTGATTTTCTTTGCTTCTTGCGCCGCCCCAGAGGATATCCCCTGACCCTCATCATAGCATAGACAAGGCATGACATACAAAAGGTCTTGTCCTGCCGCATTAGAGAAGAAAGAAAGAAAAAAATATGATACGAGGGGAAATAAAAAAAAGGAGCACTGCCGCGACCATGGCAAGTTGAAGAAAAGGATGCGAATAAGAGACAAAGCGACTGCCTCGGATATCAGACGGTCCTTCTATGAGCGCCCGCCCCAGAAGTCATGCAGAGGCCACCGAGGGAGCCCTACATGCCCTGGGGCATCATGCCACCCATTCCCTGCTGCTGCATCGCCGCATGCACCTGCGCTTGCTGTAGCATAGCTTGTTGTCTCCTAGCCGCCATAGTAGTCGATAGCTGGTGCCTAGCCTGCTGCATGCACGAGTTCCTAAACGTTTGCATGGTCTCGGCCGGGATGTTCTCTTGCCCGCCGTGCCTCTGGATGAGGTTCGGCAGCATCTTCTGGTAGATGGTCCGCGATATGGCCATCAGCTGCTGCTGCTGGATGTCGGCGCCTGGCTGCTGACCCGCCGCCACCGCCGCCTGCTGTTGGTTGATGTGCGCCATCTGCTGCATCATCTGTGGCGTCATCTGCGGGTGTCCTTGCTGCTGCTGGTGCTGCTGCTGCTGTTGCTGCTGCATCCGCTGCTGCTGCGCCATCTGCTGCATCCGCTGCTGGATCATGGCCATCTGCTGCGGGTTGACGTTCATGCCGTTGATCTGCATGTTCTGGGCCATCATCTGCTGCTGCATCCCTGCCTGCATGTTGCCCCCGGCCGCTTGCTGTGCCGCCGCCGCTTGTTGGGCGGCGTGCATCTGCTGCTGCAGGTTCGCCTGCGACATGTTGTTGACTTGCTGCGCGTACTGCGCAAACAATACCGGGTTTTGCTGCATCCGGAGCAGCTGCTGCATCTGCTGCTGCGTCATCTGCTGCTGCGCCATCTGCCCGTTCGGCTGCCGGTTCATCATGCCGTTCACCATGGCGGCGTTGGGCATTTGCTGGTGTTGCTGATGCTGGTTGCTCTGGTGCTGTTGCTGCAGTCGCTGTTGCTGCTGCGCCATGGCAATCTGGCTTGCCAGGAGCGGGTTTTGCATCTGGAGCTGCGCCGGCATGCCCTGGCTGCCCATTGTCAGCATGGCCTGTGACATTTGCGCGCTCGTCATCATTCCCGGCGACGGGCTGGCCTGGCTCATCCGGGGTGTCTGGACCATGTGCGGGGGCCGGCTGTTGGGCGTCGCGTGCGCCATGTTGGGCGTCGCGTTGGGTATCCTAGGGGTGCCTGTGTGGCTCTGCTGGCTGCCTCTGGCCGACATGCTAGCTGTCATGGAAGCCGCCATAGGAGCGTGCGTCTGGACCACCGACGCCGGTCTTGGCGGGCTGCCCATGGCCGAGCCCATGTTAGAGTTCGACGCTTGCATGGGAACGCCCCCGTGGACCATGGGCGACGACATGTTGAGGGGCGTGTTCTGCCGAATAATTGGCGACGACACCTGCGGCTGTGAAGCAAACCGCTGCTGGGCCTGCGTAGGAATGCCGTTCGGCATGCCATTGGGATGCGCCCCTGAGACGTTTTGCTGAGGGTGTCCATGCGGCGTTGCGACCATGCCGGCGGTCACGGGGGGCGATTGAGCCTGGACTGCCGCCTGAGCTTGAGCCTGGGACACGGCTTGGGCGTGAGCTTGCGCTTGCGACTGCTGCTGTTGCTGAGCAGCCATCGCCCGACGCTGAGCTTCCCGCGCCTGCAACGCCTGCTGCTGCTGTGGTGTCATTTGCTGTTGCTGTTGCTGGGCGTGCTGCTGAGCCTGTTGTTGGGCCTGTTGTTGTTGCTGTTGCTGTTGTTGTTGCTGCTGCTGCTGCTGCTCGCGAGCAGCTTGCTCGCGCCTGAGCCTTTCTTGCTCATGTCGCTGGGCTTGAGCTTGAGCTTGAGCTTGAGCCTGCTGTGCCTGCGCCTGCGCCTGCGCCTGTGCCTGCTGGGCTTGTGCCTGCGCCTGAGCCTGCGCTTGCGCCTGAGCCTGTGCTTGTGCCTGCGCTTGTGCCTGCGCCTGTGCCTGTGCCTGTTGGGCCTGAACTTGGGCTTGAGCCTGTGCCTCACGGGCGGCTTGTTGTTGTGCCTCGACTTGCTGCTGCTGCTTTTGTGCCTGGAGCTTCCGCTCATCCTCGGCCGCCTGGAGCTTCTCCTGCTCCTTGCGCTCAATGTGTTCGCGCTTAATGTCGGCAATGAGCTTGAAGCGCTCGAAGCGCGGCTCGAAGGCGACTGCTGCAGCTTGCGAATCGCCATCGCCGCCAGAGTTCGCGCTCGGGTTGCCGCTGACCCTGGAGCTGAGGCGGTCGTCGAGCGATAGCATGTAGCGTTCCCGTTCTGCTGCCGCTGCCTCGTCTGCCGCCATCTCGGCAACAGTCCGCTTCCGAGTCTTGGGTTCTGGTGGAGCATGCGAGTGGTGGGGATGAGCCTGCGCTTCTAGCTTGCGGATCGTCTCCTCGGCGCTCCTCGTCGGTTCCAGGTCTAGTTCTGCCGTCGTCGCTAGAAGGACCTCGGCCTCAAATGCGTACATGTTGGTCGCGTCCAGTTCCATGCGTTCGCGCTTCTGCTTCTTCGCGGGCGGTGGCATGGCGCTTGTTGGTGTTGCCGGCACGGCAGCTAATGGTGTTTGTGGGGGTATCATTGCCGAGGCGCCGTCCTGGCGGCCTTCGGCGTTTCTTGGGGTCGACGCTTTTATGGCAAGATCCATCTGCATCGACTGCGGAGTGGGGTGGAGCACGACGGTGACGATCTTCGGTTTGGGTGGTGGCTTGCTCTTCGGCGGCTCGGGAAGCCCGTTGGCGACGGGCTGGTTTTCCTTGTCCTTGTCACTCTTGTCGCCCGAGGCCTTGTCCTTGACATCGTTGCTCGGCGGAGGCTCTTCTGCACCAAAGCTGTCCTTGGGGTATGGTGCATACGGCGAAGGGGTGATATATGGGTTGTAGTTATGGACTGAGAACTGCACCGTGTTGCTGGACGACGATGCAGGGCGCGCAACATCCTTGGCTTGTGACTGGGCGGCAACGGACTTGTGGTCGTGTACCTGCACGATGAGGCAGCCCTCGTAGAATGGCACACCGCCCTGCACAAAGTACTCGAGCAGGTCGTGCGGAACGGTCCGTTGCCTGAGATGCTCGAGGAAGATTTTCATCGGCGACTTGTACGGGAATATGCCATCCTGCTGGTCGAAGCGGAAGTGTGTCGGGTGCAGGTGCAAGACGAGCGACGGCGGATTCCCCGAGTATTTTTTGAGGATATATTGGTCCCTCACAACTACCTCCCGTGTCAACACGCGGCGATGCGCGAGGCTGGAGGTTCATAAACAAACAAACAAACAAACTTACCATATGGGATCGGCCCCGTAGCCGGAATCACCGCAAACTCACCGACGGCGGTGGCGGGCGGCGGCCGTGCCAATATGGGGCCAGGGGCATCTCGGCGGATCCCATTCGGGCGGCGGTTTACGGGCGAAGTGGTGCCGTTTGCAATGGCCGAAGACGGGGTCTGTTTCGTTGCGGATGGCGGGCGCTTGGCTTGCAGAGAGGGCGATGGTGACGATTTGGAGGGACTCGCGCCGTTGGTCTGGATGCCGGGGGGTGCGGGCCGCTTGATCTTCTGGGCTGGCGGCATGGGCAGGTTGGGCTGCATCGACGTGACAACCGGCGCCATCTTCGCGGCGATGGGTGGTTAAGGGGCGGGCGGCCCTCGTGCTCGTGTCTGGGGTGGCGCGATCGGGACGGCGCGCGATATCGGTTGGAAGGAATGTCGGCGCGGAGGACGAAAGTCTCCCGCATTCAGAGCGCAGTACGCGAAGCGATCGTGGAAGACATCTGTCGGCGGGAGCAAGCGAAGGGTGCCCGGGACTTTGAAGGCACAGCGGCGTGCAGACGGGCGGTGCAGGTTGCCTGCGACCAACGTGTTGACGTTTGACCGCCGGCTCGATGGCCCGCCGATGGGACAAAGGGGCCGCGAATGGGCAGAGGCCGCGGCCCGAAAACAAGGCGTGCGAAGCTCGTGCCGGAGCGGCGATTGGGCGCGATTCGCTCGCGACAGGGCCGCACACGGGGGCGTCTCGGGCGTGCAATTGCGTAGCAATACGATGATCCAAGAATGAGGGTCAAAATATGCAGAGCGAGCCGGGTCGCTGGTGATGATGATGGGCTCGTTGTGTGGGGTTGCAACTCCAAGTCACGCAACAAGAAATCCGGATGAGGCTCGGCGGATGAGGTTGGCAGCCTCAACCGACCCATAGCGCGTTTGTGGAATGCGCCAGGGTCATGTGACTTGCGGCGAGGCTCTGGCAATCTTGCACCCGTGGAACCTCAAAGTCCGAGACGCATCCCTGGGTGTCAACGGCGTCGAAACAAGGGGGCCTTGAAAAGAGAAACATTTCAATCCAGAAAGTCACAAATTGGCCTCTTTTTTCCTTTGTTTTTCCTGTGGCTTCTTCCAGCGTGGACTAGGATATACTTTTCTGAGTGATCGGTTCTCGCCCTGCTCCGTCACGTGACAGCTGTTTTCCGTATCCCCCCCAAAGGGCACCACCAATCAGCATCGGCCCAACGTCCCCACATCGTAAGGCTACGGACATAGCTGCCACAGCTCGAACCGAAACACAAGGACCGCCTATTTGGCATGCAGATGCTACCGGATATGTTGCCGATCCCATCCATTTTTCCGACGTGGTACCAAACGGCGCTCTGTTATCTGGATGGCGGTATCCAGACAGCTTGAATGCATGTCGGCCAGCTGCATGTGACGAACAGCTCAATGCTTGCAGGGGCTCGGTATCTTGCTTCTACTCTGCAAAGAGACAACAGCACGGTTGCGTAGTAGGATAATAATAAAAAAACCCTCTCCAACGCCATCTCCAGGATTTCCCCCACACCTTGGCTTAACAACATACCTAGCAGCCAGACAACCCCTCCGAGGCAATGCCAGAACATGGGCTAGAAACAACGTGACCTCCGTAGCAAAAATTGTGGATAAATGATCGTCAAAATCAAACAAAAATATATCTAGCTCTACCTGCGGGGCTATACCAAACAACGACCACATGGCTCATCAGCGTCGTCCCCAGCCAGCCCAGCCTACATGCCCCATAATCATAATCCACTAGAAATAGGATATATAAGCGAAGAGAATGCCTCCCCGTGGTCCCCGTTTACACGTAGTCACAGAGTTGAAACCTTTCCCACCATCCATTCCATCCCGTCGTTGTCGCTCTACTCCCTACCCTGCACGCGGCGGCCCCAGTCGTCCCCAACCCTCATCCCGTCAACGACGATGACTCCTCTGCCCCTACCGACGCGCTCCTCACGCTGCCACCACTTCTTCACCGCGGGTTTCTCCGCCTCTGAGTCGCTGTCGGCAAGACCGCCGTCGCCGCTCTCAGCACCGACGACTAGAATGATATCCTTGCTGAGCCATGTCTGCAGCTGCGTCACAATCGACCCATTGTCGCCCGACAGGGACTCCTGCAGGTACACAACATCCGGCTGGAGGTGGCGCAGAATGTGCGAGTGACCCGACCTGCTGGTAAAGGGCAGCACCATGGTCTCCTTCTCAACCAGCGCCTTGGCCTGCGAGTAGATGGCGTTGAAGCCGGGGCTGGAAAGAGAGGCGTTTAATCTTTGAGGGAATCACCGTTAGTTACACCAGACCCAATCGATGACACCAAATGACTGGATATACATACAGAGGACTCTTTTCGTCTTTGGGCGACTGCGCCTGCGCGTGGTCAATGTTGGTGAAGGATGAGCTTAGAGAGGCCGGCTGAAGGTCGCCTGTTGACGCCTCGATACTAGAGTCCTTCAGGCCAGGGGCGTAGATGAGGACGAAGAGCTTGACTTTGGAGTGGTTGATATTTTTGGGGATGTGGGATAGGATGGACTGATCAAACGGCATCAGTATTCAGTTCGGTTTCCAACAAGAAAAAAAAAGAAGAAAAAAAACAGCGATCATGGTTTGGAGACTTACAGCATGCTCAACGAAGCCGTCTGCGTCCATATCATCGAGGTGTGTGTCGGCCGAGACAACAATGACGACGGTCTTGCGACTCTTGCTGGAAGACGAGGCGTTGGCGTTGGCGTTGGCGCTGCTGCCACCGACACGGGATGACGGAGTGGTCTTCTTCTTGGCGTCGGCCTCCTCAGACCAGGTCTCATGGTCTGCGTACGCGCCCTTGTCCTCCTCCCGGATCGCGGCGAGAGCGCTTCCGACGACGGCGCCGGCCGCGGCCATGCCGGCGGCCACAGTCTTGCCGGCGCTGTCGAAGAACTGCTGGGGACTAGGAGTGCGCCGCAGCGCGCCCGACATGCGCGCCCCCCACCCGACATTGGGGTTCTCATCGCCGGGCCTCACGTCCGACTGGTAGTCGCCTGGTGGGCCGCCGCCGCGGACGACGCCGCGGTTGGTAGCGCCGTACGGCGGGTTGTCGCCGTAGTCGGCATTGTTGTAGTCAATGTCAGTGTGCTGCGGGTGGTGTGGGTGCTGCTGTTGCTGCTGCTGCTGCTGCGACGCGAGCCCGTTCTCGTCCTCGTCGTCATTGCTGCGCTGGCTCCACACCCAGGCGGCGACGCCGACGGTCGCAACTGTCACAGTCACGACCAGAGGCACCCAATGGGACCAGACGCCATGGCGGCGGGAGGAGCCGCGGTTATCGTAGGGCGAAGACATTTATGCTGATGAAGAGACCATCGCATTCCAGTCGGTGCTCGGTGTGGCGGAGGAGGGGGAAACGACCTGTGGTGCAGCGGCGCGTTGTCGACTCGTCCGGCCCTCGAAGGAACAAGGAGCAAACACGTCGCTGTCGTCGTCGTCGTCGTCGTCGTCGACACGTCAAGGTCAGCTGCACAGCGTCCACGCGCCGTCGAGCTTTCGCGTTCGCCGCCCGGAGCAGAGCAAGAATGGCAATGGGCAGTCGGACACGGGGGCAAATATCGTGTGGCTGGAGGGTGGAGAGGTGCGTGCGCTCGCAAATCTGCAGCCCTCCGAGGTACGTTTGGGCGCAGCGATCCGATTTGCGGTGGCTGGGCCTGTCGGCCGGGCTGGCTCTGTTGACGGTCCACATGGGCCACGGCGGGAAGGCGACATGGAGGATGCCGCGGCCCGTTTTGGTTGGCCCGGCGCCCAAGCGCCAAACGCAGGCAGGGATTATACGCCCGACGGGGCCGCTTGCACGTGATGGGCGATGGGGCGGGGCCGCCCTGGCTGCGCTCCACTCCAGCCAGAAGCATACGCGAACGCCCGCCTGGGTGCGGTGCCGAGAATTGGCACAGCAGGTGGGCGGCCGTGGGGCCGCAGAGCTATGTATGTAGGTATGTACTGTAGCTCCAGTGGGTCCCTGCTTGAACGCGCCCGCCCACAGCGGGATGCCGATGACTCAGTGGGCAGCGCCGCAAAGCGTTCTCGACGCAGACTTCACCACGCTGAGCTCACCTGGCTGCACCCCCCGAGCTCGCCACATCCAGCATCCAGTCGCCCCGGAGCAGCTGTGCGTGCGCCCCTTCTCCGCTGCTTTCCCCCGCCCGAGAACTGCAGGGAAGAAACCAGGAAGCTCGGCAGCAGATTCTCCCCTCCCCGGCCGCTTGCCCGCAGAACCGCTCCGCCAACCCCGCGCATCGCCATGCCCCATGCCGTCACGGCCGTGGCCCCCGGGCTGCAGGCCTTGATTCTCTGCGGCCCCGGCTCTTCGTTTCCAACTTTCACTGCAAACCCGGATGAGAACCCCAAGGCGCTCCTCCCCATCGCCAACAGGCCCATGGTCTGGTACCCTCTGAGCTTCTGCTACAGGCTGGGCATCACCGGTTCGCTTGCGCCCGCGCCACCCAGCCACCACTGAAAGGCACCCGTGCTGACGCCGCCGCCAGACATCACGCTCATCTGCCCGCCAACGGCGTCCGAGGCACTCAATGCCTCGCTCAAGACTAACCCCTTCCTCACCAGCCTGCCCCTGCCAACGCCCACCCTGCTGGCGCCAGCTGACCTCACCTACAACACGGGCACTGCCGAGATCCTTCGCCTGCCAGAGGTGAGGTCGGTCGTGGCCCGGGACTTTCTTGTCCTGCCCTGTGACCTCGTCTGCGAGCTCGGAGGCGACGCGCTCGTGCAGGCATGGATGGTCAAGTCGGCCCGGCTGAACCTCGACTCCGAGGAGGGTGAGGGCGAGGGCGGGGCAAGGAGCGGCGGCCTGGGCGTGTGGTATGACACCAAGGTCGCCCCCATCAAGGGAGAGGAGACAGACTTTATCATCACCACCTCCGTTGCGCCCCTTTCCGTGGCACCGCCCAAGGGATCGGTGATACCACACTTGGCCAACCTGGCATACTCGATGCCCAAGGACTCGCTCAACGACCTCACCGAGGAGAAGGGCGGACTTCCCATCCGGCACGGCCTGCTCCGCCGCCATCCCAGGATACGCATGTTGACGAACCACAGAGATGCCCACATCTACATCTTCCCACAGTGGGTCATGGACTTTGTCAACGAGAATGAGCACCTCGAGAGCATCGGCGAGGACGTCGTGGGCTGGTGGGCAAAAGCCGGCTGGCAGGATGGCCTCGTCTCCAAGCTCGGCCTAGATAAGCTGCTGCGTCCGGCAGGCCAACCCTCGGCCAAGGAGAGAGAGTGGCACACGCACAGCCCCGACAGCACGCCGTCTTCCCCCGTCGATGGAGATTCCCGAGGATTGACGGGAGGTCGACAGCAGGGCCAGCACGGTGGCGCCTCGTCCAAGGCCGAGCAACCAGCAGTCCCGCCGATACTGGCCTACATCCATCCGTCTCAGCCGACGGAGCCGCTGATCCGCCGGGTGGACACGGCGCAGGCGCTGCTCGAGGTGTCCCTGCAGCTTGCAAAGCTTCCCTCGATAGAGGAGACCGGCGCAGCGGCGGCGTCACCGTTTGCGCACGCGCGGAAGGTGGCATATCCCGAGGGTGTGCGCTCCCGCACGACAATCACGCGGCCTGACTGCCTCGTGGCCGACAACGTCATCGTTGAGGAGAAGGTATCGATCAAGGAGTCGATAATAGGCGCAAACTGCAGGATCGAGGAGGGCGTCAAGCTGCAGCACTGTCTCCTCATGGATGGAGTCGTCGTTGGTAAAGGCTGCAGGCTCGTCCGTTGTATCCTCGGCAAGCGCAGCCAGATCGGAGGGGGCTCGACATTGATGGACTGCGAGGTCCAGGAGAACCTGCTGGTTGAGCCCAAGAGTATGTCTACTCTCTCCAAATGCCCGCCGCTCATCCGGATCAGCATTTTTTTTCGATTGAGACTTACTGACTTTGCACTGATGGTTTAGCCGAGGAGAAGAATACCAAGATAATGAGCTCGTCAGGTCTCGAGGCTACCGAGGAGGAAATGCAAGAGGCACTCCAGGGTCTCTCGGACGAAGAGCCGGTTGCAGAGTAGCTGTGGATAATATCGCAGGAACGAGCGGTGGCCCAGCAATATTGTGTTCTGCCTAGGTTCAAATATCGTAGGGTTCACGAGGCTATGCTGTAGAAGGTACTCAAAGAGCCCACATCCTGAAGCGATGCCAACAAAAAAGTGTTTTTTTTTGCAGCAGACCTGGTCACCGTCAACCTGCCCTGGCATCAACAGGCTTGCTAGCCTCGCGGCCCGTGATACCACACGGTCTCCGTCGAACCAGTTATCGTCACAAGCCATGTAGGCCAAAGGAGCCGTGTCCAAATGTATCTGATGGAGGTTCAGCACATGATACCTCGGAATCACGAGGCATTTCGATCCCATTGGCTAGGGTGCAGAGCCATGTGAATAAAACCACCGTTGCTCGGCTGGCTGTAAAACCAAGTGGAGCCCGCCTTTTCTGCACCTAGAACACGTGTGAGACATAGAGCAGTATCCGGGAAAGAAGCCATGGGTACTGTCTCCTCCGCGGGCTTTCTGCCCCGAGATAACGCCAGTAGTATCGAGACACTGTCCCCATCAAAGCTTCTTTCTTCCGCCCAGCCTGGCTGCTCAAGGAATCCACCTACAGTGGGGGGCCAAAAGTATCGACGAAAGTTTTATGGATCGGGTGGCCCTCTCGTTCAAAGATCGATTCCATAAGCATATTCGTATAAATTGGCTGAGCAAAAAAATGTTGAAAAAAATGCATCCGAAATCTCCTACTTCTGTTGATTTCTGTACCTAGATTGTATAGAAAATAAAACAAAATTGAGTGCGTGGCTGTGGATTGAAGTGCGGGCGTGATTTTGAGCAGTGCCGGAAAAATCGGACTTTTGTCGATACTTTTGTTCTCCGATTGTAGATAACGAACTGCCTGTGGATCAGCGGGGCATTTATCCGGAACGATAGAGGAAAGGACATAAGAAAGTATTGTCTCGCACGCTCGTGAGATACAAGTGCATGAGCTCGGTTCAAGCTCTCTGCGGGTCTATATATGGTCTGGATCTAGTACAGACATTGTGGATTCCTTCATTTCTTTTTTCTTTTTTTGCGCCATGAGAACCTACCCACCGTCCACTATTGCAAACATTGGGCCGGCTTTGGACAGCTACCCGCCACGCCATGTGCCTGGACTCGAGACCAATAAACGGAGGGCAGAAACGATACTTTGACACCGAGTTACGACAAGCCAAATTTGGCTTAGAGGTCGAGCGGGTGGGGCAGCGCAGCGGTGTTTTGCTCAACGATGACAGAGTGACAGCTTCTCCCTTAGCCTGCCCGGGAAGCCAAGAGACTGGGACTTTGGAGGGGCTTGCAAGCCCCAGGCGTAAGGGTGATTCAGATGACGAAGGGTACATGCAAGAGAACCGAGAGGCACGGCAGCCCTCTTTGGCAAAGAGGTGTCCAAGCAGCCTGCACGGAATGTTGTTGTGCGCCGTAGCAACGACAGGTACCTCGAGGGCGGCGGTACTCGGTCCACAGGGCAAGCATCCACCCCCAAAGGACATGGCATATGCCGCCTGCAATGCAGGTTGTTAAATTACAGATAAGTTCAAGGGGAAATGGGGGCCGGGGGGACGTCTTCTCGGAGATACCGGTGGTACCATGGCCAAGAAGCCGCTATCCAACACCCCTCCTGGGCGGGCATGCCGCGAGAGAAGACGAAGGGGGGAAGAACCACCCATGCATCTCATGCATGTATCTAGCTCTGCCTTTTGTTTGGCGGGATGTGGAGAGAAAGAGGCACGGCAAGTCCACCGAGATAGGAAAGGCGGGTTCGGCGTTCGCGAATACCAAGATGCACTTCCTGGTTGCTATTGTGGCCTCTTTCTGATCGCCCAGGGCATGGGTGCCGGGCGCTGGGCCAAGGGCACTACTAGTGTACCCAGGAGCCTGCAGAGATCCCGGGTACTCTGTACCTGGGAGGTACTCTGGGCGGCGCCCCTAAATGCCTTTTCAGAAACGCCTGGTGCGTGCTGGAGTGTCGACACGTGCACCATCATTCCTACGGGTGGACTATTTTCATCAACACATACTAGAGGTCAGATTGCCAGGGGGACACAGGGACGGGTGTTGGAGGTCCGATACAAGAGGGAGAAGCGTGACAATGCAATGGTTTTGATTCTCTCATTTTGATACACGCCTCCCTGAACCGCAGTGGCTTCCAACGGCGCCTACCGCTCTTCCAACAATCGAGGCCATTGCTACGAGACAAGATCTTGCAGGTTTCACAGGCAATGAATGCACTGTACATGGCCTCCCTCGCGGTAGCCGGCAGCCTACTCCCGGCTACACAATGGTGCGTGTATGGGGTAGGTAAAAGGGATTTCTCCACCAGTAGACGCCACCAAGATGCCCACGNTTTTTTTTTTTTTTTTTTTTTTTTTTTTTTTTTTTTTTTTTTTTTTTTTTTTTTTTTTTTTTTTTTTTTTTTTTTTTTTTTTTTTTTTTTTTTTTTTTTTTTTTTTTTTTTTTTTTTTTTTTTTTTTTTTTTTTTTTTTGCGCCAGGGTGAGGTAGAAAGGGGAGAGGAATGACGGAACCGCCGACCTGGTTAGCTGCCCCATGCGGCGCAGATCGAATAAGCAGCGCCAGGGTTGGCTGGGAAGGTTGGGGGATATCGGGGATGTTCTTCTGACAGAGCGACAGGTTCCGCATTCGGGGTCTATGAATATAAGCAAGCGCAAGGCTCGAACGGGAGATGGAGGGGGCGTGGACTGGTTGGAGGGGACCCTTCTTGGCGGATGTGTGGGCGGCGCCTCTGACGCTAGCTCTTTTGGCAGCAAGATGTCTCCTGTCAGGGCCACTGATTGGAGGGAGTGTGGGCTGAAGGATCGAGCCACCGCGGAAGACGGGGGTGGGCGCCAAGGCCGTTGTCGCGGCACACCACACACCACAGCCGCCCTGCCCTGTCTGTCAGGAGGCACCTCGACAGGTCGGTTCGACGGTTGTGCAGCTCGCACTGCCTGTCTGCCCTCTAGGCTAGTTCCTCCACGCCTGAGTGGTTGCGCACCACGCACAGACCAGCGACAGGCTTGTGACCAGAGAAACAAGCAATCGTGGCAGCTTGTTGACAGGAGGCACAGTGCAGCCCTTTCGGGCGAGCTGCCGAGGTGGTTCGCTGTTTTAAGGTTCCAAGCCAGCCTCGAGGCTCTCCCCCCGCGATTTCCGTTCACCCACCCCCCCACGAGGCCAGGGAGCCGCGCCATGAGGCAGTGAGGAGGACCCCATGGGGCCGCTGAGATGGCAGGCACCTCGCTCGTGCAGAGCAGCGTCCCCTGGGCGAGACAGAGAGAGAGAGAGAGCCAGCCAGCCAACCAGCCTTCACCCGTGGCCCGAGCCGCCAAAAGAGCTCCGGCCAAAGCTGAGGCTGATCGTGTGCGGGTTGGGTGGCACTGGAGGGGAGGGGAGGGGAGAGGCAGGCCAGGATTTCAATTCTGCTACCTATGGCGACAAGATCAGGGACCAGGGGGGTTCGTGCCCCCGTCGCCCATCCCAGGGTTGCCTCCACCACCAGGCGCGCTAGTGCGCTTGCGGCGGAGGTTATTTCTGGGCGGCTTGGGTTGATGTGCTTTCCGGGAGCCGAGCGCGCCAACGTCCAGGGCTGGTGCATTGTGCACGACCCCAGACCAGTATTGATCCACCTCGTCGTCGCCCTTTGGCCGCCGCGATTCAACAGAGACCCCGTCCCGCAGAGATGAGCCGTCCGCCGGTCGAGGGCCCCGTCGATTAAATTGATTGACGTCTCCGATCCCACAGGCACCCCCTCCCCTCCCTATCAGCCTACGATCGGCCTTCGATCTGCTCGGCCCAGCCGACCGCCTGTGCTCGACGAGGCCGACGAGGTCGACGAGGTCGCCGACTGCCCTCTGTTTCGGAGATATGCGGGAGGCGAGGTCACAGGGCGCCTTGAGCACGCGCGCAACCGAGGACAATACACCGGCCGCAAAAGCCAGACGAGAAACACATTGGACACACGCTGGCCAGGCATCGCTCTAGCGTGCGGGTCGATGCTGCACTTCTGGGCCGACAGGCAATCCCAACCGGCCTAGCCTAGGTCCCACAGGGCTGCTTTTTCTGCCTTTTTTTTTTCCTGTCGTGCCTGGCTGTCTGGCTGTCTGGCCCAAACGCCTTGCCCCAAGCCCAGCCATCAAAGCAGCGTCAACATCGCGGATATTGGGCCCGTCTAGGGCGCGCCCTCGCAGGAGCTGGACTGCTGCCACCAGAGCCCATATGCCTGCTACCCGATTCCCTGGGTTTCATCGCATTGACATTGACCGAGGCCCTCCCAGAGCAGCCCCTCCTCTTTTCTCTCGCCCAGGCCAGACGGAAGATCTCGAATTATGATCAGAAAATCAGCCATGGGTTGGCTGTTGGCATCTAGGCAGACGGCTGGCTGCCTCTGATCCTCTTTGGTGGTGACGGCCGCCTCCCATCTGAGCCAATAATGCTTGAGTGGAGCGGGAGCACCAAGGCCTCATTCGTCTCCCACTTCCCGTCCGTGTCCGTTGTCTGCTGGGGCTCTGCCAAGCAGACATGGAGCCCCCTGCTCCCCACCACTCGAATTGAGTGCCTGTCTTATTACCACGGCGGTTTGACCCCAAGCCACTGATCGCCCGCGCGATGGCGCTCCCCATTCCACCATGTGCTCCTCCCACCATTCCAGGCCTCAGAGACGCGCTTTCTCGAACCTGACAATAGTCTTTGGACTCCGGCTGGCAATGGCTCGAGAGTTCTCTGTGCTGCCTAATGCTCCACGACCCTGTCTCTCCTCTTGCCCTTACCCATTCCTCTTTCGGCCTTGATATCTCAGAACGTGTCTCTCTGCTGTGACAAGCCTTTTAGCACACCTATTCCGTCAATCCATGTGCCCTTGTATTAACCATGAGAGAACCCGAGAAAAAAAACAAAGGAAGGCGTAGAAGCAGCACGTGGCGACCAAATCTGTAGTAGGACATGGCTTGCGCCTGCGCCTGCAGTCGTCTTTGGCCTCTTGGCCGCACTCCACGGCCGCAGCAAATACTAGCTACGCACACATGGATAAAAATAAGGTATGTCCCGTACAAGCAGATCCCGCTGGCTCTGGCTGCTGAGTATGCCGACTGTACCTATTTTCATGATGGCGCAAACCACCTCCCATCCGCAGCATGCAGGCCAGGAACAAAGCCCGTACGGCCTTGCTGGCGATCGCAACCCTCTTCTGCTGTGCTCGCCATCTTTGGACCTGCCATGCAGGGCCCCACGATCCTCTCTCTTACACCAAATTCAAGGGCACCTACCACTAGGAGTTCAAGTGGGCCTAAATAGGCGTTTACCCTAAAACGCAGACAGGCCAGGGTTGAGAGAATGGACACAGGGATGGCTAGATCGACCGTCGTGGCTATCTCCCGAGGCACCTATGCATGGTTGTCTTCCTCTTTCCAGGTGGTTTGGGTGGAGCTGCCTCTTTTTTTTTGCATGCGTCTGGCACTGCGGCCGTGGCATTCCAACCGACGGCCCCCTCCCCCCCTCGTCGTTCTTGCTCTACGCCCCTCGCTACCCTCACTCCACAGAACCTAACAGCACCCCCCAGGCTCACCCTGTCTCTCTGCCCAGTCACACCCCCTCCCATGAAGCCCCTCTCCTGCGATGCCTTATACGTATAACTATGCACTCTGGCCGCTCCACGTCTTGACTGTCAAGAGTCGAAGAATTTTCATCCTATCTCGAATCTCCTCTCTGGGTTCCTTGTCGCTGATCATAGACTACCTCATTCTCATCCTCAATATCCTCTCTCTTTTCCCCCGAGTAGCATACAAGACACAAGACCCAGCGAGCCTTTGCAAGCAGTCCGCTATCATGTCGAGGCCCCACCCGGAGAGCAGCTTCGGCCACCACATCGAGCTGGAGGACTCCTTCTCCTACTCTTCCAGTTCCTCTGGCGGCTTTTCGTCTTCTATTTCGTCCTCGTACGCTCCAGTAACACCAAACTCTACCCCCAGCTCCTTTGGTTGCCAGACTCCTCCGCCACAGAGGGACTCTCCCATCGGCTTTGACCACAGGCTGGCTCCCGTCATGGTCATGACGCCGCCTCCCACCATGCCCGACTACATGAACAGCATAACGCTTCAGCACAGCACCCAGGGCTACTACAGGGAGGACTACAGGGAAGAATACCCGCCAATGACACCCCCGAGGACCGGCAACCCCATGGAGATGGGCATCCCGGCGCCGCTGAGTTTCATGGACCACCACATGCCGCCCCTTCCAGGCACTCCGGCCGCCTACACGTACACCGCCGACGGCCTGCCGCCGTCGCCCCCTTTCATGGCCCACACGCTGGGCTACCCGACCCACGGTACCTCCAGCCCCGGCGCGTCGGCGGCTCCCATGTGGGTGCATGGGAACTCGTCCATGCCCATGTTTGAGCATTTGCCACCCTCCCGGTCGCCATCCATGTCGCTGGACATGAGATTCGACGGGAGAGTCAGGCAGGAGCCGGCAGGCGACCAGCACCTGTCTCTCAGGGGCAGCGGCGGCCGGGCACGGCCGACGGCCAACATGCGCAGGACCGCCCGCCAGCAAAGCAACCGCAACACGTCCAAGAAATCCATCAGACGAGCCGGAGAGGACATGATCGGGTTCTACCCCAAGAACTACTGGAAGTGCTCGTTCGAGGGCTGCATCAAGCGGTACGCGAGGCACGAGCACAAAGTCCGCCACGAGAAATCGTAAGTTTTGGCCCATTCCCTAAAAAAAAGGTTAGGTTTGATGGCCCAGGCTAACTCGATATCGCAGGCATTCAGAGGGGCAGTACTTTTCCTGCCATCCTAGCTGCCCGCGCAAGCACCAAACGCGGGATCGGTTCGACAACTTCCACTCGCACTTCAAAAAGCACATGGACGAGAAGAACCCAAACTACATCCCCGGCGCCGAGCAGTGGTGGGAAGAGCACTACCGGGACATGGACAAGAGGCGCAAGCCCCGGCAGCAGCGTATCAAGCGCGAGGCATAATGTTGCTCAATATCGCCTTCCTACGTGTCCTTGGCCACCGCCTCCTCTATTTCTTTTCTCCCTGGCGCTTGCACTCCAATTAGTTCTTGGTATCTTCCGATTGGTTGCCTGCCTTTGTACCCACAGCACTTTACATTTTTTTTTGTTTTCCTTTTTGAATTTAATCCTCCTCTTCTGCTTTTATTACCTTGCTCGGGGGACAGACATGTTTTTTTGTTTCTTTTCTCTCTTCGCGCCGTGGGCAACGCTCACATTCATTTGGGCGGTTTTCTGCTATGGAGTCTTCTGTCGCTACGTTTGTTTCTTTTTCTTCTCTTTTTTTCTCTCTCTTTTTTTGGGCCACGTCTTTTGTGATATCATGCATCGTCTCTTTGGGTCTACCTTTGGAGTTGGAGATTTTCTTTGGTTTTGATTTTGGGGTGCTACAAGGCGTCAATCACAAAAATAGGGGAGCACGATACCTTGGGAAAGCGAGATGTAGAATCCAGCAGATTTCACATGAACGAGACCAGTGACGCGCCTCCGTTCCCCGGGCTACCTTGAATTAGGCCTTGTACCGCCAGGCATCCAATGTATGATATGGACCCTCGTCAACAAAGAATGAGAGGTGACAGAGGGGACATATTTGATGGTGGCTTGGCAAGGGTCTCCATACTGGCCACTCACCGACCAACCTGTCCACGGCGGTGGCACAGTCGTCAGAGCCAAGACGAGGCCGGACGCCTGTTTGCTATCCAAACCCGCTTCAAAAAAAAAGCTTGTAGGTGCTAGCGTAAGCACCATCTCGGGAGCGATCGATTCCGGCAGCACTCCTTTTCCAGACGCGTTGCCGAGCCATCTCTGTTTTTTTTTTTTTTAAAAAAAAAAAAACTCCCCGCCGGCGTCAGCCTCTCGCGCGAGGGAGGTGGCAAGTTCCGGGGCAGAGGAGCCTTGGGGGCGGCACCTGCCTCAAAAGACCGGCCACCTGGGAGATGGGGATTGGCCATATCCTTTTTTTTTCCTGCTGGGCTTCATTCCACCGACTTGGGCATGGCCGCTCGACAAACCAGGCGCCCTCTGGATCGGCCGATCGGGGCACACGCAGCCTCCCCTCCCCTCCCCTCACACGGGAGCGAGCAGCAAACGGCGCAATGGAGGAAGAGAGGGCGCAAAAAAGGGAAGGCAGGCCGATGAGCAGTCATACCATGCGAACCGAGAACC
>PYSQ01000526.1:0-17068 GCA_003049435.1 Nakataea oryzae | reverse complement strand
GGGGGGGGTGGTGTCGGCCTCCACCGTTGTTTGGCCACTCCACTTTCTGCTGCTGGCATGTTTCCACGCAAGCATGCCAACTGCATGGCCCCGAGATAGGAGCGAGATGGGTGATCCATGCCGCCAGACGGCCTGGCATAAGCAATCGAAGCCTTCCATTTCCCGTTCCATGCGCCGCCTCGAGGGCGCCCAGCCATTGGCTCCCGCCCCTCCAGCCCCGGCCTCCAGCAGCCCGCCATTGGCCCCTGCAGCCCAGCACAGGGCTCCACCGTCGGGCGTGTCGACGACGCCGCTGAGTGGCCGACCCCGGCACCGCTCCGCTCTCGTGGCCTTCTCCCCCCCTTTTTGGGCCTTGGGTGGCGCCAAAACCCAACCCACCGCCCAACCACCCGCCCCGTCGCCCGCTGCTCACCGCATCGAGCTTTTTTCCAAGACAGAAGCAACAGAGGCAGCCTGCCAAGCTGCTGGCCCGGTTGCGCTGACCGCCGCTAACGTACTCCATTAAGATCCCTGGTTCCCCCCTTACCTATATGCCTCGCCGGCACAGAGTGCCGCTCGCGCTGAGCCCACAGCGATCCGCGGCTGCCCGGAAGAGGCTGCCCGCCTGTCAATGGATCTTCCCGCGCCTGCTAGCAAATGGGCCGGCTGGAGGGGCGGCAGGTGATCCTCAGGTACAACTCAGACCTGGGCGCAGCACTAGCTCGGCACCGCTGGCTGCTGCGCCTTGGGGAGCCGCGCATTGGGCCACCGGCCCTGGCCTAGGCCACCGCCATTGGCCTCTCTTGGGGAGACACGACATTCGTGACGACTCCGGATTCTGAGGGGTTGGAGGGGTAGCCTCGACTTGGCAAATCGTTTTGGGATGCAGCTCCATCCGACTGGCTCCCGCTGCAGTCGGGATTCGGCCTGGACACGGGGCTGGAGCCCAAGATGACGAGATGCTGCAGCAACAGCCTCACTAGTAGATGCGTCAATTGATTGCTTTTTTTTTTGCTACCGACTGAACCGATGGCCCGGAACTAGATGGCAACCCGGCCGGAAATGCCACGCAGAACCCGCCCCCGCAACACATGGTATCTTGACTCGTCCGCCGATTACATGATGACCTCGTTGGCAACGTCCTGTGGCAGCGCGTCAGCATTCGGTGCACCCGGTCACGTAGTCGGCGCACGTCACTCACCCTCTTCAGCTCCTTGAACGGCAGGCACACGCAGTTCTGCACGCGCACCTCGTCGCCCACGCCGCACTCCTTGCCCAGGATGGTGACGGCCTGGACCTTGACGCCGCCCTTGACAATGCTGGTGCTGTGGCTGGTGGCCGGGGTGGGCGTGCCCTCGACGCGGGCCCAGGCGCCGACGCGGCTGCCCCAGCCGATGATGGAGTAGAGCACGCAGGCGTCGTGCTTGACCTCGGCGTCCTCGAGCACGATGGACTCCTTGATGCGCACGCCGGGGCCGATGGTGGCGCGCGGGCCGATGGACACGTTGGGGCCCAGCTTGGCCGTCGGGTCAACGTGGGCGCTGGGGTGGATGAAGACGGGGGCCAGGATGTTGGGGCCCGGGGCCGACAGCTCCTTGGAGCCGCCCTGCCAGGCCTGCTGCAGGTACAGGGCGTTGGCGGGCACGGCGGAGCCGGCCGTCTTGATCTGGCGCCAAAAGTCCTTGGTCTCGTAGACGAAGAACTGCTTGTTGTCGGCCATGTCGGACAGGATGTCCTGCTCGAGGCGGATCACCTCGTTCTTGGACTCGCCGTCCTCGTCGTCGTACTGCACAAAGCTGGCCTCGAGGTTGTCCGACGACGGGTACGAGGCCAGGCGCGGGCGGTCGGTGCGGCGCTTGATGGCGGTGCGGATCGAGGGGAAGATGGCGTCGGTGCTGAACAGGTAGACGCCGCAGTTGATGAGGTTGGAGATGTGCGACTCGGGCTTCTCGACGTAGTGCAGCACGCGGCGCGAGTGGTCGTCGCTAACGATGCAGCCAAAGTTGGTGGCCGCATCCTCGCCCACGCGCGTGCCCAGGATCACCGCCTCGGCGTCCTTCTCGTGGAACATCTTGAGCATCTCGTTGAGCGGGAACGAGCAGCACACGTCCGAGTTGAGCACAAACAGGCGCTCGGGCCGGCCCTTGAGGATGGCGTCGCGGAAGTGGTACAGGCCGCCGGCCGTGCCCAGCGCCTGGTACTCGCGCAGGTACTTGATCGTCAGGCCGGGGAACTCGCTGGCCGCGTCCTTGATGAAGTCGCGGAACACGGCCTCGTCGTAGTAGCCGATCAGGTACACCTCGCTGATGGACGGCACCTTGGCGATGGCCGTCAGGCAGTGCCAGATGATGGGGTGGCCGGCGACGTCGAAGAGGGGCTGCGGGCGGCGGGGTCAGCAGGCGGGCGCGCGGCAGTCGGGGGGTAAAGCAAAAAAGAAAAAAAAAACAGGCCGCGTACCTTGGGCACGTCGAGCGACAGCGGTCGGAACCGGGTGCCTCGCGAGGAGCCTCCGACCTGCAGAGCGTTAGCAACAAGGGCCGCGCGACGTCACCGCTCAGAGGGGCGCCAACCAGAATCACGGCCTTGGTGGCGGCCTGGGCGCCGCCGGCGTTGCCGCGGTGGGGGATCTGCAGCGACATGGTGGGTGGGAGATGGTGTCGGCGGGTTTGGAGGCGCGGGAGGAAGAACAGGACAGACAGAACTGCACGATGTGGCCTTCGGTCGAGCTGCTCGTCGGGTTTGTGTTTGGATTTTGTGCTTCGCCGCTCCCTGGGCGGCGGGCCAATCACCGGGCAGTCACGCAGCATGCTGCGGGGTGCCCTGGGTGAATGGTCCCTGGCGACTGCCGGGCGGGCTTGCGCAACTGCCAAATTGGTGCTGGGCCGTGACAAGACTTGGCAGGCACGGCTGCGGCTTTGACAGCTCACCACGCCGCCCCCAGCACCCTGACGGGCATCCAGCGTGCCTGCCTGGCCAGCGCAATCAGCAAGTCGCGTCGCCTGCTGGCCGCTGGCCGGGATCAGATGCGCCGCGCATTGCCTTCACGCTGCCCCGGCTGCGCTGGCTGGCTTTGCGTGAACGGGCCTGGCCCCACAGTTCGGACCCCTGCTCCTGCCCTCCTCGGGCTTCTCTCGCAACTTAGATAATATCTGTTAGGGGCGCACGCCATCCTGGCTGGACACGCCAACACCTGTGAACGCCGGCTGGGCGCTCTTCGAGCTGGTGGCCAGCTGAAATTCCTCGAAGCTGCTGGCTCGATTCTGAATTTTAGCCACACGCGTCGCCACGCGCAATCAGGCATCCTGCCCAGTACCGTCTTTTGTGTGCGAGCCGGCAACGTCTGCATTTCGACGCTTTTTTGCGCACCTTCGTTTACGCACCTTCGTTTGCGCACCCACTCCCTCCCCGCAACCGATGAACTGAGGCTGCATCAGCAACCGCCATGCCAGGCCGCGTCAAGATGGAGCGACGGGCGCCCAGGGCCGACGCCTCCCCCGCCACGGTGCGGTCGTCGCCCAAGGGCCGGACGGCCCGGTCGGGTGCTCGTAAGTGGCCCGTCCCGACCAGCTTGGCCAGTGCTGACTCCCCGCAGCTAGCGTGAGCACCTTCCAGGCCCCGGCGGCGTCGGCGGCGTCTGAGGCCGGCGAGGCGGACGACGACCTCATCATGATGGAGGTCGGGCCGGCGCGCCCCATCATCAAGACCGAATTTGCCAGCTCGCAGCCGCAGCCGCAGCCGCACAACGACTCCTTCTTCGGAGGTAGCATCTCCAACGACTCGGTCCTGCGGCGCAACTTTGGCAGGATCGCCAACAACCTGACGGCGCTGGGCGAGACGCTGGGCGAGCTGCACTCGCTCGGGATCCAGCACGTGGCCGCGCTGCCGTCGCTGGTGCTGGTCGGCGACCAGAGCTCGGGCAAGTCGACGCTCATGTCGGGCATCGCCGGCATATCGCTGCCCCAGAGCGACGGCATGTGCACGCGCTGCCCGCTGCACATCCGCCTGGCCAAGAGCTCGACCTGGAAGCTGCAGATCTCGCTCCAGCAGGACTACAAGTTCGAGCCCCAGCTCCGCCAGCGCGACTTTGGCCAGTGGATAGACCAGCCGCGCGTGACCAGGGAGTTCTGGTCGACCTCGATCAAGGACGACGAGCACATCCGCATGGCGCTGGGCTGGGCCCAGGTCGCCGTCCTCAACCACGACACCAACTTTAGGCAGTACGTGCCCACCTACAGAGGCCCGCTCAACATGGAGCAGGAAAAGGCGCGGCTGGAGGAGCAGGAGCGCAGCGCCGCGGCCACCTTCAGCCCCAACACGGTCGCCCTCCACATTTCCGGCCCCAGCTGCCCCGACCTGTCCTTCTTCGACCTGCCGGGCCTGATCAAGACCCCCAAGCACGAGGAGGAGACTTACCTCGTCAAGATGGTCGAGAACCTGGCCCGCAAGTACATCATGGACAAGAACGCCATCATCATGTGGGCGGTCCCGATGAACGCCGACGCAGAGAACTCGTCGACCCTGAGCATCATCCGCAAGCAAAAGGCCCAGGACCGCACGGTCGGCGTCATGACCAAGGCCGACCTGCTGCCGCGGTCCGGCCGCAACCACGACCAGTGGCTGCGCATGCTGCGGGGCGAACAGCACAGGGTCGGACACGGCTTCTTCATCACGGCCCGCCAGCCCCGGCCGCTGACGGATCTGGCCCAGGGCCAGGACCTGGAGCACCAGAACAGCTTCGAAGAGTCCTACTTCAACTACCGGGACTCGGACGACACCACCAGCTGGCCGCGCCAGTTTGAGCACTTCAACAAGCGCTGCGGCCTGCAGGCGCTGGTCGTGTTCCTGTCCGAGACGCTGAGCAACGCCTTCCACCAGAGCCTGCCGGGCATCCTCGGCATGATCGAGGACCGGCTGAGCGAGGTCAACGAGGAGCTGCGCAAGCTGCCTGGCACGCCCCAGAACCCATACAACCACATGATGCAGGCCCTCTTCATGTTCCGGAAGGAGGTGGAGCAGAGCCTCAAGATGGACGGGCCCTTTGACAAGTCCTGGGGAGAGCTGATCGCAAAGTTCGAAAACACGATCCTCGAGCTGAAGCCCAGGTACATTGTGAACCAGATCGGGCCTGGACCGCGGCCCACGCCGCCCGTGACGCCCACGGCAAACCGGACAATCGCCGTCGTCGACCTGGTCAAGAGCTCGGACGAGGCGCCCGACACCCCGTCCCGTCGCCGTCGCACCCACGGCACCTTTCTCGAGGGGCAGCAGGACTCGAGCGGCGGCACGTACGTGACTCCGAAGCGGCCCCGGTACACGGGCGGCGGCGTCAAGGAGGAGACCGAGAGCCGGGCCGGCAGCGTCGCCCCTAGCCTGGGATCGACGGCGGGGCCCCCACGGCCGCGGTCGCTGGAGCAGGTGCGGGCGCACATCCACAACGCCACCAAGCACGGGGTGCCCGACGAGACGCCGTTCGAGATCAAGCGCGACCTCAGCCTCGAGGCCATCGCGCGGTGGGACGAGCCGCTCAACGCCTTCATGGGCAACTTCACAAGCAGCCTGCAGAACCAGCTGCTCGAGCTGCTGGGCGCGTCCTTTGACAGCCTGCACAACAAGGCCGTGTTCCGCAAGGCGCAGGAGAGCCTGCAGGGGTTCGTGCGGGCGCAGGAGGCGGCGCTCAAGCGCATGCTGTCGGCGCTGCACCACCGCGAAAAGAGCCGGCTGTACACGCGCGACACGGTCGCCTTCAACCACTGGAAGCAGTACGAGCGCGACGTGCTGGTCCACAGCAGGCACCATTACAGGTGGGCCGCGCACCAGGCCAGCCAGCGCAACCCGCGCGAGCCGGGCCCGCTCAAGAGCTGGGACACCATGACGGCCGAGGAGCGCCGCGAGGAGGACAAGGAGCGCCAGACGCTGCTGCAGGCGCAGGGCCCGGACCCGTACGAGAAGGAGCTGGGCGTGTGCGCCTACGTGCGCGGCTACTACCAGACGGCGGCGCGGCGCTTCGTCGACTCGGTCGCCCTCGCCGTCGGCGCCGAGCTGATCCCGGCCCTGGTCGGCGAGCTGGCCGAGGGCCTGTACCTCGACGCGGCGCTGGGGTTCGGGTCCGGCGCCGGCGCCGCCATGGACGAGGCCCGGCTGCAGGAGCTCATGGCGGAGCAGCCCGAGGTGGCGACCAAGCGGCGCAAGCTGCAGGACGAGCAGGACAAGCTGTGCAAGGCCATGCACTCGATCAACAAGCTCAAGCTGGAGTCGGCCGAGAGCGACAGCGCCGTTGACGTCGGCAGCCAGGCCACCAACGCAGCCACGTCTTTTGCCAGTGCCCCTGGGGGCTGGCGACCGGTTGTGGCCGTGGACGACGACGAGGAGAGGGCTGTGTGATGGGGTTTAAGCACGAACGACTGTTTTTTTTTTAGTATGAGCCTGTATTTCTATCTGCCTTTGTACCGCATCACGGCCATTGATGCCTGGACCTGAGCTGTTTTTATTTGCGCGTTTTGGGATAGCGATGAGCTTTTATTGTATCGGCGTTACGGCCTTTTCACACATTACTTTTTGTCCGCAGCCGCTCAGCCACGCCACGCGCTCGGGCGATTTTCGATAGTGCGTTGTAGCGTGGCTGCCTGCAGTTACTTACGAGTTCGAGCACGAGCCGGCTTAACTCGTTCGGTAGACGGCATGACAATATCCAGATCCATCTGAAGCATAAAGTTCACCAGGCTTGGCGTCGTTAAAAAGCAGAGTTTGTTATCAAGCTTGGACGCGGAGCAGCAGAGTTGGTATCAAGCTCAGACGTAGCACCCGTCCATGATCAGGCTCAAACCTGAAGCATCCATCCACAACCAGCCCCGAACCCCCCCCCAAAAAAAAAAAAATGCTCCCACCAGAAATAGCGGCCCTGCAGCCAGCCCGGCCGCTCGGCTTCCTGTCGCTCCCGCCCGAGATCCGCAACCTCATCTACGCGCTCGCGCTCCTCGACCCGGCCGACCACGGCCGCATCCCGCCGGCCCGCCACGCGCGCACGCGCTGGCCCGCCTGGCCCTTTTACCACCGCGCCGCGCCCTCGCCCTTGCCGCCGGGAGCGCGGGCCTCGCGCCTGGCCCTGCTGGCCACGTGCCGCGCCGTGCACGCCGAGGCGTCGCCCGTGCTCTACGGCGGCGCCACCTTTGTGCTGGCCGGCCGGCGCGCGCTGCCGTGGCTGCGCACCATTGGGGCGCGGCCCAGCGGCGTGGCGGTGCGGCGCCTGGCCGTGCATGTCGCTGCTGCTGCTGCTGCTGCCGATAATAACAAGACCGACTGCTGGCGCGAGGACTGGGCCGCCGCGGCCGCCGCGTGCCCAAACGTCGAGGAGCTAGAGCTCGAGCTCGGGCGCGCCGCGGCCGCGGCCACGGCGGCGGGGCTGGGTGGCGTCCTGGCCGGCGTGCGCGAGGCCTGGCCGCGCCTGCGGGTCGTGCGCCTGCTGGACCTGCCGCCGCGCGACCACTGGCTGGTGCCCGTGGCCTGCCGGAGCGTGGGCTGCGTGGTGCAGGCGGCCAGGTGGGACGCCGGCGTGCTGCGGGTGCTGCTCGCGGCCGACCCGGACGAGCTCGGCCGGTGCGACGACGAGGCGGTGGCGGGGCACGCGGCAGGTCAGGGGGGCAAGCGATGGGAAGTTGTTGTCAGACACCTACTGAGGCCTATCCGGCCGTGCTAATTCGACAATTTGGACTAAAAACACAAAACACACAAAGACGTCCTTCGCTCCCACCCATGCTACAAAGACAAGCCGTGATTTGTTTTGGTCATGAAACTTTCATATCCGTCCTGCCAGCCCGAACCCAGCCCACCTGCACCTAGCAGATGTACACGGGCAGCCGGCTTCCCCACACCTCGCTCTTGCCCGGGATCTGGCGGTCGTTCTTGTGAAACTCGTGCAGCAACAGCCAGCAAAACATGCGGAACACCAGGGTGCACCAGATGCCCGTCACGTACGTGCCGACCAGCTGGCTGTTCCTGTTCAGGCTCTCGGGCGACAGGGGCCGCTCCGAGACCAGCGGATTGGCCTTGGCCTGGGAGGGTGACGGCGACTCGGGCGATCCCGGAGACCTCGGGGGCCCGGCGGGCGCAGGGGTCAAGGTCACGGGCAGCAGGGATGTTGATGGCGACAAGCTCGGCTGCTTCTCGTGGACCAGGGGCGTGTCGCGGCGCGCGATGCCGCGGATGCACGTGTCGACGACGTGCGGCATGACGTCCTCAAAGTAGAGCTGCATGAACACGGTGTGGCGCCGCTCGGGCGCGGCGTCCATGAGCTGGCTGATGCGCGGGCCGGACGGCGTGCCGCCCGGGCTGGTGACGCCCGCCGTGTCGCCCTCGTCCTCGTTGACGATGTGCAGGACCCTCTGTATGTGCTCGCGCAGCACGACCTGGACGAGCTTCTTCTCGGGGAGGTCGCCCAGGTACTTGTCGCAGGCGGCGATGGCGTCGTACAGCGTCTTGCAGAGCCCCAGGGTAAACTCATGCTCTCCACGGGCGCCCGCCTGCTGCCGGAGGGCATCGCACACGCTGTCGGCCCTGGTCTGGAGCGGGTTCAGGTGCGCGACCACCTCGCTCAGCGGCACCTGGGGCGCGTGGAAGATCTGGGCGACCATCTCGGAGCTTTCCAGCTGCTGCCTGAACTCGCCCAGGAGCTTGCGCAGGTTGAAGAACTTGGTGTCCCACGTGTAGACCGTGGGGTTGGGGACCATGCGGAAGGACAGGTTGGGCAGATAGAGCGGCTTGGAGAGCATGCCGAGGATCTCAAACGCGACTGTGCACGGTTAGCCTTGGGAACATGCGGGACCAGGGAGGGGAGGGGAGGCAAGACGTACGCGGAAACAGGTGGCCGTGCTTCTTGGTGCCGTCGCGCAGGATGTCGGCGGTGCGCGTGTTGCAGCCGAACCAGGCGACCGTCTCGGCCACCTCGTTGGTGCTGCCCAGCAGCAGGAGGCCCTGGTCGCGCGGGTCCTCGGCCGTCGAGTTGAGGCGGCGGTGGTCCTCGTGGGTGCGGAAGAGGGTGGGGACCAGGCCAAAGGCAAACTCCTTGACGTGCTGCGAGGGCACGAGGCGGTTGTCCTGGAACTTGCACTTGCCCGAGATCTGGAAGTTGAAGACGGTGCCGAGGTCGGCCGCGTGGGCGCCCGTCAGGACGTAGCCGTTGCCCTCGGCGCGGTACTTGTCGCGCGAGCGGTCAAACTCCTTCCAGTGCAGGCCCATCATGGCGGCCATCTCGACGATGTGGCACCACGTGGTGGTGGCGTAGGGCTTCTTGATGTTGGGCGGCATCGTGTCCCAGCTGCGCGGCTTGGCCTGCACGGCGATGGTGAGCTGGCGGTCCCTGAAGGGCGGCTGGGCGACGGCGGGCTCGTTGGGGCGCCGCTCGGCGTGCCACCGGTACTCGCGCTGCTGCCAGCGCTCCGACTCGAGCTCCATGCGCTGGAACTCGGTCAGCAGCGTCAGCCAGGTCGCGCGCTCGTTGTCGGCCGTGTGGATGCGCTTCTCGAGGCCGGGGTCGCCGGCAAGGCCCGTGTTGCGGCCCATCCTGCCCTTGAGGCTGCTGTTGGTCCGGCGCGCGCGAAGACCAAAGGTGGGCAGCGTCGACCTGCGGTCGTAGACCGTGACCGGCGCCGGGGCGGCCTTGTCGTCGAGGTCGTCCGTCATGGTGGACTCCTGGCTCTTGGGCGTGCCATCGACGATCCAGACCGCGTGGTTCTTGACGGGGCCCTTTTCGTTTGTGGCCGGGCACACGAATATGACGGGCGCCTTGAAGCGCACCTCGAACCGCAGCTCGCCCCACTTGAAGATGCGTTCCTTGTGCGCGTGCCACCGGCCGATGACGCGCTCGTCGCAGTTGGCAAAGCCCGTGGCCGACGCGTAGTACTGCTGCAGCACCTGCATCACGGTGCCGAGCAGCGCCACGAGCGCGACGGCGAGCGAGACGACGGCCACGTAGAGCTCGGCATCGGGCTTGCCGCCCCCGCCCGCGTCTTGGGCGGCCGCGTTTTGGGTGTCTGTGCTGTTGGACATTGCGGCGGCTGTCTGGCCGCGAGGTTGCCGGCGTTGGGTGTCCGGGGCTTGTCGGCAGTTGATATGGGGCGGTCGATGGGCAGTCGATCCAGGCCGTCAAGGCTGGCGATTGTCGAGACGGTCGCTGCGCAGAGTTGCCCGAGACGTCACCTCGGTCCGCTGATGCAACCTCTGCAGGGGTGGTGAGGCTGCGGCACTGCCCCCAGGGACCAGCTTTGGGCGATGGGCGGGTGGTGGGTGGGTGGTGAGGGTCCGAAAGGCGGGAAGCCCAGGCATCTCAGCGCAGCGGCGTTGGAGGGTCGATAAGGCCGAGGGGCCAGCGGTGCTGGACTGGGAGGCCGGCCACCAGGCCCCCCCCTCGACGCAACGGCATTGGGGCTGAGGCTGGCGAAAAAACGCCTCGGGCAGGCAATCGTTCCGCGGGCGGCGGCAGACTGGTGCTGGCGCCAACCAACGCCAGCGCCGCTGCGGGTCAGGAGCAGAGACATTGCAGGGAGGGGAGGCCAGCCGCTGCAGCAGTCAAGGGTCGTGGGTGGCTTGCTGCAGCTCGAGACTGCACGCTAGCCGCTTCGGCCGCAGCGCTGTGGGCCTGCAGTGGCGTCCCGTTTCTCAGCGTGCGCGTCGCGGCCGGCGGTTGGCTCTCGTGATGTGCGGCGGCACCAACACGCAGCAATGGCACCATCGGCGGCGTCAAGGCATTCGCAGGCCGCGGGCCGCGCCTAGTGCCGTCCAGAAATGGGGCAGACTTGGGGCAACGACAGGGCGTCTTTGTGGGCTTTTTTTCTTTCTTTTCTTTTTTTTTCCCTCTCGCTCTCTGCACCGTATCAGCGCCCGACAGCTGGCACACGGACGCTGCATGGCTGCCTCGACGCCCCACTGCTCACGTGCAGCAAGGGCCTGGCCCAGAGTCGAGCTGTGCGGGCTTGGACGCATTGACCATGGCCCTGTCGCTCAGGCAGCAGTCGACAGCAGTTTGCCGGCAAGACGGCACGCGCCATCGTTCGCACGCCTGCAGCTCCCTCGCCGACCCCATCGCTCCCCTCGAATCTCCGGCTGCTGGCGGCAGAGCCCACCAGTGGCTTGGCGCCGATTGCGATTGCGCAGGCCTGCCCACTGCCGCTCGCCACGACGGGCGCAGGCCTGGCTCAGAACCGTGCCGCCCCGACGACCGGTTGACTTGCCCCATCGGGCAGGTCCTCTGGCCGGCCCCGCCATTTCAGGGTCGCCCTGGACTGCGACGTGCCCGTGCCGCCGGGCAACCGCCTTCTGTTCTGGGCCTGCCCGTCAGCCCGCCTCGCGATGGCTGACAGCCCAGCGGCCGGCCCAAGGTTGCTGCGCTGCACTCGTCCCGACCGGGAAGGAACTCGACTGCTCGTATCGCCCTGTGGCGGGTGCCCGTATCGGCCTATGGCATCGACTGCAGCCTGTCGAGTGCGCCGCCGCCTAGACCTGGGCCATCTGCCGCATCTGCCGCACCCACCGCGCTTATCTGGCCGACATAACGCTGGCAAGGGCGGCATGCGGGGATCGCGCGCTGCCAGGCTCGCCCATCTCGACATCCCCGGGCAAGAGACGAAGCAAATGTCCGACGCGGGCTGCCCATCGCTATAGAACAGATAGTATCAGGCCTCCAGCCTCCCCCGCGCCGAGTCAGTCGGCACTCATCACTGCCATGGCGGTGCCTCAAGCGGTGGGCCCAACCCATCGCGACGTCTTGGCGTGGCTTGGCGCCGCTAGCGCTGCGTGCCTCGATGCTCCCCACGCGCGGCGCCCACGACCACCTTCCTTGTTGAACCTGCGCCAGTCGCGCCGCTGTCAAGGCCCGGGCTCGAGCATCCCCTCGGGGGGCCAGCCCCTTCGCAACCTCCTTCTCCTTGCAGACGTGATGGCGCCCGTGCGGAGGGGCAGACGCTACCCCAGGCTCGCGGATGGGGGACGCAAGGGCGCGCTCGCACTCGATAAGCGGCCGCTGGTCGGAAAAGGAAGCTGGCATGCCACTGCCGGGCGGGCAGGCCGGCGGGCGACGGATCGTGGCTCTCCCGGCCGCCGTCTATAAGAAGGGCGACGGCGAGCCGCCCATCTCGACGTCTGGGCCTTGCTCTCCATCCCGTCAGACAGGAGCTCAGCCTGGATCCCATTTAGCCGAAGCCTCATTCAGTCGATAGCCCCTGCCCAGCGGCCTCCTCAAGATGTTGATGAAGTCGATCCTCTCGCTCGGCCTGATGGGCGCGGCCGCCACCGTGGCGGCCCACCCCCACCACGCGCCCAAGACGGGCATCGCCGGCCTGCAGCGCCGCGCCATCGACCTCAACGCCTTCCGCCTCAAGGCCACGGCCAAGTACGTCAAGGCCACCGAGGTCGAGAGCAGCCCGGCCGCCACCCTGGCCCGCCGTGCCGACTATCTCGAGGTCGCCAAGGACCTGGCCAAGACCCTGGTCCCCGGCGCCGAGTACCGCATCGTCGACGACCACTACGTCGGCGCCAACGGCATCGCCCACGTGAACCTGAAGCAGCAGGCCCACGGCATCGACATTGACAATGCCGACATCAACATCAACGTAAGTCTGCCGCCGTCACGGCCACGGCGCCCGCTGTTACTGACAGAAAAAAAAACCCCCCCCCCCAGATCCTCGACGGCAAGGTCTTCTCGTACGGAAACAACTTCTTCACCGGCAAGATCCCCGCCGAGAGCCCGCTCAAGAAGCGCAAGTTCAGCGACCCCGTGGCCGCCCTGAGCGGCGCCGCCGCCACGCTCCAGCTGCCCGTCTCGGGCGTCGAGCAGGCCAAGGTCGAGGCCAAGGAGGGCGTCGAGACGTACACGCTCAAGGGCACCCAGGGCGCCAACTCGGACCCCGAGGCCCGCCTCGTGTACCTGACGCAGGAGGACGGCACGCTGGCGCTCACGTGGAGGGTCGAGACCGACGTCACCACCAACTGGCTGCTGACGTACGTCGACGCCGCCGACAAGAACAAGGTGCACGCCGTGGTCGATTACGTGGCCGACGCCACGTACGAGGTCTACCCGTACGGCATCAACGACCCGACCGAGGGCTCGCGCATCACCGTCACGGACCCGTGGGACAAGGCGGCGTCGCCCCTGGCCTGGCACAGCGACGGCACCAGCAGCTACAACACGACGCGCGGCAACAACGGCATCGCCCAGGTCAACCCCAGCGGCGGCAGCGCCTACATCAACAACTACCGCCCCACCAGCCCGGCCCTCGACTTCAGCTACCCCTACACCCCGGCCATGTCGCCGCCGTCGACCTACCGCGACGCCGCCGTCGCCCAGCTCTTCTACACGGCCAACGTCTATCACGACCTGCTGTACAAGCTCGGCTTCACCGAGGCCGCCGGCAACTTCCAGACCAACAACAACGGCAAGGGCGGCCGCGCCGGCGACGCCGTCATCCTCAACGCCCAGGACGGCTCGGGCACCAACAACGCCATGTTCTCGACCCCGCCCGACGGCCAGCCCGGCCGCATGTACATGTACCTCTGGACCCGCAGCACCCCGCAGCGCGACTGCGCCTTCGAGTCGGGCGTCGTCATCCACGAGTACAGCCACGGCCTGTCCAACCGCCTGACGGGCGGCCCGGCCAACTCCAACTGCCTCAGCTCGCTCGAGTCGGGCGGCATGGGCGAGGGCTGGGGCGACTTCATGGCCACCGCCGCCCGCATCAAGGCCGCCGACACGGCCGCCACCAACTACGCCATGGGCGAGTGGGTCTACAACGACCCCAAGGGCATCCGCGCCTACCCCTACAGCACCTCGCGCACCACCAACCCGCTGACCTACGCCAGCGTCAACTCGCTCAACGCCGTGCACGGCATCGGCACCGTCTGGGCCACCATGCTGTACGAGGTCATGTGGCAGCTCATCGCCAAACACGGCAAGAACACGGACATCTACCCGACCCTCGACGCCCGCGGCGTCCCCACCGACGGCAGGTTCCTGACCCAGAAGCTCGTCATCGACGGCATGGCCCTGCAGCCCTGCCAGCCCAACTTTGTCCAGGCCCGCGACGCCATCCTGGACGCCGACCGCGCCCTGACGGGCGGCCAGAACCTGTGCGCCATCTGGACCGGCTTTGCCCGCCGCGGCCTGGGCAACGGCGCCGCCTACTCGTCCACCCGCAGGACCGAGAGCTTCACCGTGCCCGCCGGCGTGTGCTGATGGGCGCCTGTCTAGTGCGTTGATGGTGCGGCTTCTTTGTATATAATTGTATGCTCGCTTGTAGGAGGATGGCTTGGATGCGTACCGGTACATTTGCTCGCCGTGTAGGAGCAGCTTGGATATAGCAGTCAGTACATATTTGCTCGATGTATAGGAGCAGCTTGGATATAGCAGTCAGTACATATTTGCTCGATGTATAGGAGCAGCTTGGATATAGCAATCACAGTACATATTTGTATGCTCTCGTCTGCCCGTTTCATGCTCGTCCCGTGGCTTTTACACGTACGTCAAGGTCTGCACCGCGGCAGCCTGCGTGGCGCCCACCAAGAAAACGGGAAAGGGCCCGCTGGGCCAAAGATGGACTTTGCAAGAGCACATCTGGGCCCGGATCCGCGGGCCTCGGGGATGGTAGGATCCGTCAGCAGGCCGATGCAGAAAGGCGACGCGGACAAGCTTTGCAGCCGAGGCCGCCTGGCTGCTCGGCGAAGCTTGCCGTCGACCCTGGAATCACCAACGGCTGATCGCGGACCTCGCCTGTCAAGACGATCGAACCAGGCCGTCGGGCCAGCCCAGAAGCGCCCGCACAGCAGGCAACAGGACCAACACCCACGGGCAGCAGGGGCGGCGGAGAAGCGCGCCGCCTTCCACGGCGGCTGAGAGGCCACCCTCGCGTCCCGAGATTGTGGCGCTCCCCAGGCCGCCCCCCCGCGTCTCCCCATGCAAATATTGGCAGCCAGCGACCAACCGATGGCACAGTCGACGACCGGACCAGCCTGTGTGCGCCCCTCCGAGCCAACAGGCCGTGGCCAAACAACAGCAGGCGGGCGTCACGGGACCGACAAGGGGAGAGGCACCCGGAGACGAAGCAGCGGACGAGGCCCGTCCAGGCCGCTCGCGTAGCTGCCGGCTAAATGGGCCGGCTGAGGGTGTTTTTTAAACGGGCCAACGAGGTTCGAGGAGGAGCCTCGGGAGGGGCTTTTAGGCTAAACAGCCCATGTTCCCGTGCCACCCACCCGGCCTCCCTGGGGTGAGCAGGGGTGGCTGGGTTTTTTTTTTTTTTGCTGCATGTGCTGGACGGCTGTCATAGAGCAAGACATTTGGAGCTGTACGCCGCCGTTTGTAGGATCTGTGCTCGTCTACATGGCACGCAGGAGGAGCGATCAGTTGGACTGGAGGCGGAAAAGCACAAAAAAAAACGGGCCAGGTAGCGGGAATAGACCAGGCAGAAGAAAAACAAAGACACAAAAAGCAAGGCATGAGCCTAGTGGCAGCAAGCGTGGGCTGACTGTCGGAACCGTTCCCATTTTTGCCGGAGAACGGCACGCCCCTGCTCCCCAGACACACCCTGTCCGGGCCCCCTCGCGGTCCCCCACACGCCATTCACGCTTCCCCAGCTCAGTCTGGTCCGTGCTGACTCGGGCCATCTACCACCACTGCGTCTCCGCTTGCCCTTTTGGGCGGCAGCGGGCGAGAAGCGCGCCAGATGCAGCCGCATGAAGGCACAAATGGGCGGAGATGGGACGGCGACAGAGCTGTGCCTGCTGCCAGAAACGGACATGCAGCAGGCGAGCTGAAAGCGGCCGTCAGAGGCTGCTGTTTACCCGCAGGATGGGAGGGAGGCGTTGGCTCCTCGCTTGGATATTGATGTTGCCACCTGTCTCGTTTAATCACGCCAAACCCAGCAGCATCGCAACGGCGCACTGCGGCGGCGGCGTATATTGCAGGCGTATTGATGGCCCACGAGGCAGGCGTACCGGCTGGGTGGTCGGCGGGCTCGAAGCTGCAGGCGAGTCCTCCCCGATATTGGATCAAGGGCAGCTCGGAGCTTGGCCGACCCGGCTCGTACGCAGCACGCGCCGACAGACTGGTTCTAGGCCCCGCGGCAAGCACGGGCGGTGGTTTGCTCGGGTAGACACGTAGATGGGCATGCGGCGAGGATCGCAGCAAAGCGAGGGCGCGGCTGGGATTGGATACGGGCGGCCGTTGAGGTGGTGGGCAGCCGTCGGCTTGTGGCGAGTGGGCAAGCTCGCGGTGGTGGTGGCCTCTGCGATGGCTGGCAGCGCTCGCTTGGGCCACATGGACATATGGTAGGGGAGCAGACGAGGCGGGCCTGGCGCTGCGAATGAAGCTTTTTGCTGCGAGGCAGGTGTGGGGCGGCCCCCCCCCCCCTGCACGACGCTGGCGAATGGCGTGCAGCGGTCCAGCAATTTCTTTTTTTTTTTCCTTTCTTTTCTGTCCCTCAGTCCCGTGCGTCTCAACCGTCGCTGGCGAGCCGAAAGCCGAGAAAGGAGCCCTGCCTGGGCCGTTGCCTCGCGCACGCCCTTTGCGGCAACCGGGAGAGACCTCCAGCGGCTGACCTGCGAGGATCCTGCGCCTGGCCCGGCACCGTCGCCCCTGCACACCTCGAGCGGCCGTTGGATGCTGGGCCAGCAACAGCAGCCGGCGGCCCTCCTCGCGACGAGGGCTCCCTGCTCGCACCCTCCACCCCCGCCGTCTCCCCTGGCCGTCGATTGGCGGCCTAATTCGACGGCGAATTCTGCCGGCCCTTTTGCTTTTTGGCCTTGGTTGTTTTTTCCCCATGCGCCCGCCGTTTCGTTTGCTGCAACGCAACCCCACCTGCCACCACCTCGTCTCTGAACCATCGCCGGTGCCGTTGCCAGGGCTGCCTGGCGAGCGTGCGAGGGGAGACGCTGCTGGTGCTGCCGGTCCCCGCAATGCCGTAGGACTCGAGGGTGCTGGGCATGCTTGTCTTGGGCGGGCGATGCTTGACCCGGACAAGATCTTCTTGGGCTGCTGGGCATGCTTGAACGCGTCTTGGACTCTGGGCGCCAGCGCTCTCCACGGGGACCCCACGCTAGCCGACCCCAGACC
>PYSQ01000525.1:0-20770 GCA_003049435.1 Nakataea oryzae | reverse complement strand
CCACATGCACCCAAGAAGTGTTTGTTACCTTTGTAGACCTGCAGCAAGCGCCTCTTGCTGCTACCCCGGTTCCCGGCGAGCTGTGCGGGGTGGCGGGTGCTTTTGCTGGTGGTTGCTGGCTGTGCTTTCCCCCGGATTCCCCACACACTCTCTGCTCGAACCTCCATCGCAGCGTTGCGCCGAGCCTTTTGCCTCCCCACCCCCGCACCTCAGCCCAAAGCTGGTTCCCTTTCCCCAGACCTGGTTCGCGTCGCTGACTGGTCCAGCGTCGGCCCGAGATGGGTTTCCCCAGACCCAGCTGTGCAGGCCGTTCTGAACCGACACTGCACGCCCATGCCTTCTTGGCATGGAACGTAGCCCAGCCCTCGGGTCTTGGGGGCTATGAGAACCGCCTTGTCGGGACGGCCGCCTTGCTTGGGGAGATGGATATATAAGGTGCCGCAGTTGACCGGGCCACTGCAAGAGATGAACCCCGTCCTCGCCGCCATCCTCATCGATATCCGAGACCAGTCTCAGACCTGCACCACTCTGGCATTTGCATAGCCCTCGGGCCCGAGGCCGTCTCCTTGCCCCCCTCTCTCCAAGCAGCCAAACCAAGCCAGAAAAAAAAGACCCCCCTGCCCATCATGAGTCCCGCAACCCTGAGCCAGCCGGGCGACGACGTCGTCCATCTGCCGACCCAGGCCACGGCACCCGCCGACATGGTCGGCACGGCCGACGAGGCCATGGCGGGCGGGCGGCTGGAGCAGTCGCTGTCCTTCACCCAGTCGCTGCGCCTGTACCGCAAGGCAGTCTTCTGGTCTGTCGCCCTGTCGACGGCCATCATCATGGAGGGCTTCGACATCATCCTGATTGGCAACTTCTACGCCTTCCCCGCCTTCCAGCGCAAGTTTGGCGAGTTGCAGCCCAACGGCTCCTACGAGCTGACGGCCGCCTGGCAGAGCGGCCTGTCCAACGGCTCCTACATTGGCCAGATCTTTGGCCTCTGGGTCGCCGGCCTCCTGGCCGACCGCTTCGGCTACCGGCGGACCATGCTCTCGGGCCTAGGTCTTATTGCCGCCTTCATCTTCATCCCCTTCTTTGCACCAAATATTGTCGTCCTCCTCGTAGGCCAGATCGCCATGGGTGTCCCGTTGGGCTTTTTCCAGACCTTGGTGAGTCCTCTTTCCCCGGTCCTCCGCCTTTTCGTGCTTGCATCTCGCCCGATATCGACTGACTGACTGACTGACTGTCTGACTGTCTGACTGACTTGCACACAGGCCTGCACCTACGCCTCAGACGTCTGCCCCACGCAGCTGCGCGCCTACCTGACCACCTACGTCAACCTCTGCTGGGTGTTTGGTCAGATTATTGCCTCTGGAGTGCTCAAGGGTCTCGTGGAGCGACAGGACGACTGGGCTTTCCGGATCCCCTTTGCCCTGCAATGGGTAAGCAGAATCCTCCCCAGAAACATGTTCCCGTTATTGAATGAGAGTGGGAGTGAGGGTGAGAAGAAAAAAAGCCGCTAACAACAGGCACGACGTGCAGTTTTGGCCCATTGTCGTCGGCGTCGTCATCTTCTGCGCCCCCGAGTCGCCCTGGTGGCTGATGCGCGTGGGCCGCACGGCCGAGGCGCGGCAGGCGGTGCTGCGGCTGACGGACCGCGACGCAAACCCCGACTTCGACGTCGACAAGGCCATCGCCATGATGTCGTACACCAACGCCATCGAGAAGGAGTCGTCCCAGGGCATGTTGTACTCGGACTGCTTCAAGGGTGTCGACCTGCGCCGGACCGAGATCGTGTGTGGCGTCTGGGCCGTGCAGGCGCTGTGCGGCGCCTCCTTTATGGGCTTTTCGTCCTATTTCTACATGCAGGCCGGCCTCAGCACCAGCAACGCCTTCACCATGACGCTGGTCCAGTTCTGCCTCGGCGGCGTCGGCGTCTTCTTTTCGTGGTTCCTCATGGGCTGGTTCGGCCGCCGCACCCTGTATCTGGCCGGCGAGGCCGCCATGGCCCTCATCCTGGCCCTCATCGGCTTCGTCTCGCTGGCGGGCACCCAAAACGCGCCCGTTTCGTGGGCCGTCGGCAGCCTGCTGCTGCTCTTCACCTTCGTCTACGACTGCACCGTCGGCCCGGTGTGCTATTCCCTCATCTCGGAGCTGAGCAGCACGCGCCTCAAGATCAAGACGGTCGTCCTGGCCCGCAACGTCTACAACGTGCTTTCCATCATCACAAACATCGTCACCCCGTCCATGCTCAACCCGACGGCCTGGAACTGGGGCGCCCGCTCGGGCTTTTTCTGGGCCGCCACCTGCACCCTTTGCCTGGTCTGGACCTACTTCCGCGTCCCCGAGCCGCGCGGCCGCACCTACGCCGAGCTCGACATGCTGTTTGAGGCAAAGGTCTCGGCCCGCAAGTTCAAGTCCACCGTGGTCGACATGCCCCACCAGCCGAGGAACAGCATGGAGAAGATTCCCACGGATGCCAGCGCGGATAAGGCGGAGGAGTCGAGGATCGAGATGGCCTGAGCACCTGTTCAGTCAGAGGGATGCAAAAGCTTGATTTTTTTTGGGAGCGGTTGAATGGTTTCGCTGGGCGGCGCAGGGTGCAGGGCACATATTGGAAATATCATAGTGCTTTAATGTCTTGATCAAATACGGAGGAAAGTGGAAATGTTAATATATAAACGCAACTCGTCATTATAATCAAGCCATGCCATGTCGACCACAAAGACGCACCAAGTATGGAGACCTCTGACGCAAGGCGTCACGTCATATCGGCAGGCGGCGGCGGCGGCCCCAGCTCACCAGGCTCGGCAAGGACAACGGCGGCTTTTTCGGCGAGGATCCGTTCCTGCGTCCTGTTCAGCGCCGAGAAGGCGCGCAGGAAGTGGTAGAGGAACTGAAAGTCGTCGCGGCGCTGCCGGGCCTCGGTCTCACTGCCCGAAGGCGGGACGTGGATGATGACGTCGCCAAACGTGTCTGTGATCTCAAACAGCTTCTGCACGATGCCTGTGCCGTTGACCTCGATGCTGCGCCGCCCCAGCTGGATCACCACCCGCCGTAGCTGCTGCGACAGCAGCACGGGCAGCTGCAGCGACATCTCGTTGGCGCCCGAGGCTGCTTGGGGCCCGCCGCCCGCCGCCTCGGCCGAGCAGGTCGACCGCAGCAGGCAGTTGGAGATGGCCATCTGCCACAGGAGCGTCAGCATCCACTGGCGCGTGATGACGAGATCGGCCTTTTGCAGCGTCGTCAGGGCCACAGAGCCCGGCGCCTCGCTGGTCGGGGTCTCGGCGTCCGAGGGCAGGAACTCGAGCGAGTCGAGCTGCAGCCGCTTGGCCTCGATCCACTCGGCCGTGATGCCGCTCTTGTCGGGGCCGATCCAGTTGCGCACAAAGTCGGCGTCGACGAGGACGAATATCTCAATCAGGCTGACGAAGCCCGCGTTGATGTGGGCCGGCACCGACCGGTCCTCCTCCAGGACCCGCCGGCTCTCGGCAAGGGGCAGCGGGGGCAGCGACGGCGGGAGGTACGCGATGATGGTCAGGAAGCGCTCGTGGATGAAGACCTCCCAGTACATGCGCACGCGGCGCGCAGCCTCGAACGGCGACACCGCAGATGGCGGCGGCACGGGGCGGGCCGGAGCCGCGGCTCGAGAAGGACCCTCGTGCTCGCCGTTTTCCCGCGACAGCAGGAGCTGGTCGACGTGCAGCAGCTGCACCAGGGCGGCGGCCTCGCGGAGGCAGAGGAATGCCTCGCTGTAGCGGTCGAGGGCCATGAGGCAGATCTCGAGGAACACGGCCGTCATGACGGCGCGCGCGTGCAGGTGGGGCTGGATGCCGTCCCCCGTCATGAGCAGCGACGACGCGGCGACGGCGCTGCGGGCCCGGGACGCGCGCGCCACGAGGTCCGAGATGGCACGCGCGTCGTCGGGCCGCGACTTCCAGCCGGGCGTCGTCAGGTTGAGCGTCAGTGCGGCGAAGGCGTGCACGAGGGCAGAGTCGGCCGGCCCGCCGTCGTCGAGGCGGGCGATGGACGCGCCCAGCTCGGCGGCCGTTACCACGGGGTTGACGGGGTAGACGTGGTCCTCGTAGCGGGACAGCAGGCCGCGGAAGAAGTCGGGGCTCCAGGACGTGCAAACGCGCGCGTCCTGGGCGGCGACGGCTGCCGCCTCGTCCGGCGAGGCGCTGCCAGCGGGCGCCAGCGGGCGCGCAGGCCCAGAGGACGCGCCGCGCTCCTGCTGGATGCGCGATATGACGGAGCCGCGCACGACATGGCTCCTGCTCCTGGCCGAGGTGTCGGGCGGGCCGTACTCACACCTGAGGTTGAGGTGGTTGCACTGCGGGCAGCCGGCAGGGTCGCCGTTGCACTTGACCTTTCGCTTGGCGCAGTTTCGGCACGCCTGGCTGGGCCTGTCAGCGCTCTCTGTCTGACGGCTGGGAGGGGGTGGATTGCGCGGGAGCTTACACGAGAGATGCGGCGCACCGGCCGGGTTTTGTCCATGGCGCGCTGGAAGGGTGCGCCGTCCTTGTGCTCCTGGCGGGCTGCGAAAGACGTGCACACGACGAGGTTGTAGGGTTCCGAGTCGCGCTGAACCTGGCAGCTGAGGTCTTGTCGCGGAGCCTATGCCCCACCTGACGATGGACAGGCCAGAAAGGTGTAATTAGCACGTGCACCACGCAGCTTGGCTAGCTGACAGGATGGCGCCTGTCGCTATTCGGGCATTTTGTCGAAAAGCCTAGAAGTTATCAGCTAGAAACCCAACGGCTGCGGACCTTTGCATGGCATACACCTATGAACAAATGTGCCCATGTATCTACCTACCTACATAGTTGCCTACCGCCCTCCCGAGCCACAAGAGAACCGCAGCTCCTCGCCCATTACCGCAGCCGTTCCTCACGCGCCCACTGGTCGTCGCTGTGCCCCCTGAGATTCTTGATTTACTTGTTGAACGCTGCCGACGTCTTCATAACCTCCTTAGCAAGCCCATCGAGAAAACATAATTCTGTCATAGAGAAGCTCACTGATCATCTCTTTTGTCTTGGCATCAAGGACCAGCCTGCCAAAGGCCTTCGTGTTCCAGGATACTGGGTGGCAGTTCTCAACCAACAGCTCCTCTGTATTAAAAGGGTTGATTATCATCACAAACCTACTTATTTGAACGCTCCTTCCAGTGTCCGCTACTCACTCCATTTCTTCTGGCCCATGTCAACCCCAAAAACTGTGGCTGAGAGGAGCGGGGCTGCATCGGGTGGAAGCTGGTGGCCCCGGCTAAGGTGTGGCCATGGGTCGTTTTGTTTTGCCGCCGGTCTGTTTGCATATATGGCATAGCCCATCCTCCATTTCCTACTCTCTGCATCTTCGAGTGATGAACTAGCTTGTATACTGCCGGGGTTTGGGGGGAGCTTGAGGCCCCGTGGGACCGGAGGGCGGAGGGGGCCTTCTATAAAACCTTCGCTGCCCTCGTCGTTGTTACGCTGGAGGGCTACCGAGGGCGCATCAACAAGAGAAAATGGATTGAGTAGGATTTGTGCCCTGCTCCGCACAGGGGTAGGTCTAGATGGTGTTTGCCCTTGGCTACCTAAAAGTTCCCGGAGTTGGGAAAGAAGCAAGCGCTCCTTGGTCGCATGGTCGACCGTCTCATCTCTTGAAATGGTGGGCGGTGTTGGGAGCACATCGTCTTGTCCACAAGGCCTGCGTACCTCCGCAGTACATGACGCGGGACGAGCAGCTGGCAAGCCATTTGCGAATTTTGGAATCGCGTGCCTTGGACTTGTATTCTTGCATTGCTACTATTACAGCCATGTATACATCCCGGACCGAGGTCTACCCGCGCAGCCATATCGTCTGATATTCATCCAGCGAGAGCTCGCTCTGGAGAACCTCGGTTGCGTTGTCGAAGGCACCCCTGGCAGGGTTGGTCCATCTGTTGCGGTGGCGCAAAAATAGGCGTTCTCCAACTGCGCTGGTCGTCGGTTCTGCAGCAAGGCCGTGTTGGCCAGTCCAATCGCCGGGAATGGCGAGAGAACCGGTGCGTCGAGGCGCGAATCCCCGCGTTGTGTCGCAACGGCCATCGGGGTGGGCTCCAAGCCTGCTGGTCGTCGTCGCCGGCCGTTTCTGGATGAATCTTGATCGGGGTTCAGGAGGGCATGGCTTCCGGGTTCGCTAACAAACGCAGGCGAAGGGCGCCCGGTTGCCTGAAAAGAGGAGGCATCTCTGCACTGCCCCGATTCCGAGCCAGTCGGTGGTTGGATGCAAGGCCAGGCAGCCACCCCTCACCTGGCAGTAGCCAAGCTCGAGCAGTCAGGCACCTGCAGGTTCCTGTGGAACGCAGGCGGCAGGTGGATTGAGCTGTGCCTTCCCCACCATCAGCCATCCCGCGACTTTGCAAGGACGCCACCACCGGTAGTGGCCAGCTGGAGGCCGCCAGGGCGAAATGCCTTGCAGAGCCAAAGAGGCGGGATCGTCCGGCAGTGCATCCGCGCCCATTTGCTTGCTGCTGGAACACGCAGAGGGGCCACAGAGCCACTCGCTCCAACATTCGGCTAATATATGCGCTGTAGCCTTGCATGCCAAGCCGCCGTCAAGGCTTCCCTGCAGGCAGACTGCACTGCCTCTTGGACGCGGTAATTATCGCTCCCTGTGCCAGAGGGCCGCCCCGCCCGTGGCGACGCCGCTAGAGCCCTACAATTCTGCACTTTTATCAAGGCCAACCAAGATGCATCTTTCCCGCGATCCCGCTGCAGCCGGTCCCATTGGTCTTGGTACTGTAGCTCCCACCCAGCCCACAAACTCTCTTCATCAATTACCACAGTGATGGCGGCCCGCGTCAGATCCGGGGTCCATCTGAGCACCCCTGACGGGCAATACCATATCGACACCTCGTCGCCGCCAGTCTTTTGTGTTGCGCCGAACGCCACGGCAGACGACGACTGGTCTCTCGCTACACTTTCCGACTTCCAGGGCACGCAGTTCGGCCAGAATGAGGTGGAAAGCATCAAAAGGACGCTCGAGGCCGCTGACGACGTATGGAGGCCCGGCTTTCTAGCAAGTCAGTACACCATCAACACCCTGTTTTTCTCGGCCCGTGTTTGGCTTCTGACCTTTGAAAATGCCCCAGCCATCCTTCTTCGAGCGGGCCATCAGGTGCAGGTAGCAGACGATCTTCAAGCCTCCCATCGGGTCATCGTTGTACAGAACGACCCGCCAGCTGCTGCTCCTGGGCCATACGCTGTTCAGAACCTGAGCGGAAAGGTCTTTTCTGTGTCCAGGCTATACCGTGACACCCAAAAGGCCTTTGTGGGAGGCGTCCTTGCCGATGATGCCCCTGACGGGTCGGCGACGTATCGTTGGTTCGGGTTTGGCGATGTACGTTGACAAACGCAAACCTCCCTGTGGAAGGGCCAGCCACCGCTGACACACATCGGCCTCGCCCATCCTCGCGCCCGGCTTCAGCACATCCCAGTACCCTCGAGACTGTACTCGTCCCGAGCTGGGAAGGCCCTGAGCGGGCTCCGCTTCGCCGTCAAGGACGTGATCGACCTGGCGGGCCTCCCCACGGGCTGCGGCAGCGCGGCCTGGGCGGCGACGTACCCCGCGCCCGCGACGACCGCGCCGCTGGTGTTGCGCCTCGTCGCGGCCGGCGCCGTGTTGGTCGGCAAGCTGCGCTGTGCCCAGTTCTGTGACGGCCAGGACCCACTCGAGCGGCTCGAAGAGGAGACCCCCTGGAACCCGCGCGGCGACGGCCTCCAGAAGCCGTCGAGCTCCAGCTCCGGCTCGGCCGCCGCCGCCTCCGCCTACCCCTGGCTCGACTTCACCATCGGGACCGACACGGGCGGCTCGATCCGGCACCCGGCCGCCGTGTGCGGCATCTTTGGCCTCCGCCCGTCCCTGGTCGACGGCACGACGCTCGGCGGCGGCGGCGGGCTGGTCGTGTCTGAGCTGATGGACGTCGTGGGGCCGTTCACGCGTTCGGTGGGAGCCATGCAGGCGGTTACGAGATGCCTCGTCGGCCCAAAGGCCGCCATCGAGCCGCGTTTTCGGCTGGTGGTCCTGACCGACTCGGCCGAGACGGCGAGCAAGGGGTTGCGATTCTTCCCACCAAGCGGCTATGCCGACGTCCCAAACCCCAAGGCTCTCGAGGTTTTCCATCGGGTTCTGGACAGCCTAGAGAAACTCTCGAATCTTGAGAGGCAGAACGTGAACCCCTACGAACTCTGGCGGCAAACACATCCCGAGGGCACCTCGGACGACCTCGTGGAGGCGACCAGGGACGTCTACTCGAGGATAGTGTACAGCAACTTGCACCGCAACGTCATTTCCAAGCTTTCCGGCGACTACCGGGCCATCCACGCGGGCGAGGAACCCTTCGTCGAGCCGCTGCTCAAGAAAAGGGTGAAGTACGGCGCCCGCGTCTCGCCTGCCGAGTACGAGGAGGCGAACAAGTCCTTGGGTGTCTTTCGCGACTGGGTGAATAAGGTTCTGCTCTCGGGTTCCTCGGACGGCGACGACGTGATCCCGATCCTCGTGTTCCCGCAATCATGGGGACTGCCCCAGTACCGCGACGATACCATCGACCGCACGTCGGGCAATATCTTTTGGTCCGGCTTCTCGGCCTATTCAATCAGCTACTGCTCCGGATGCCCAGACATCACGGTCCCGGTCGGGCGCGTCCCAGCCATGTCCAAATTCACGGAGACGGAGGTGCAGTTGCCCATCGCGCTGTCTTTCCTCAGCCCCAAGGGAACAGACCTCCGGCTCCTTGGACTTCTCGGGCACTTGGAGGAGAGGGGAGTCTTGAAGGCCGTGCAGTGCGGGCGGACCCTGTACCCCGAGGACGAGTAGAGACATGGGCATCTGGGAGGTTCGGGTTGGGCAATACAAACGATGAAGCCCATCACTGTTGCATTTCTTTTTTTTTAGATATGGGACTGCGAGAAATAAAGTAACAAAGCATGTCCTTACATGTGCTCTCGTATATCCAGCAACGGTTTGCTCTTTCACGTCTTCCCGCCTCTTACCGGATACAAGGTGGTAGCCATTTCAACTTCTTCTATATCCGGCAGCTTGCCCCGCCGACGAATGCTGTCAAGTTCCCCCCGGACCTTGGGCCACAGCTGCATGCCGAGAACGATGCACACCGTCAGGGGCACGGCAACCGCAAAGTAGATCCACCAGTTCCCGCTGGCGGCAAAAACAGCGCCGCTCCCGTCTGCGGGCACGTCGGTGGTGAAGAAGCCCATGCCGAAGATGCTGGCGACAAAGGAGCCGGGGAGGAAGACCATGGACATGATCTGGATGATGCGCAGCGACTCGTTGTCCTTGACCGACGCGCGCGAGATGGCGGCCGACTCGGCGCCCATCTTGATGTTGACCTCCGAGTCGCGCTGGTTGATGAGGGCGTAGCACTCGCTGACGCCGATCTTGCTGCGCTCCTGGTACAGCCGCATGTAGGTCGAGATGAGCTCGACCTCCTTGACGAGGTTCCCAAAGATGTCGTCCACCGTCGACTGCAGCCCCGAGGCCTTCATCGGCAGGATCCCCTCCCTGGCGGGATCCGAGAACCACCTGGCCTCGGACACCAGCTGGTTGACGCTGGCCGTCAGGATGTCGTGGTCGGTCGAGATCTGGTGGATCTGCCGCGACAGGGTGAGGAATGCTCTGGAGCGTCGGGTGTAGTCTTCAGGCGAGTGCATTTCTGCAAAGTTTTCCTGTGAGGTGGAGGAAGAAGAAGAGGGAGAAGAGTCGGTGAGCGCAACGAAGCAGCAGGTGGCAAAACCCTTGCGGCAACAAAAAAAAAACGGCGACTCACCCATTGGTACAAAGGAACCGAAAACGACGCGGCCATGTCGTATGTGTCCCGTACAATGTGCTCCATGAAGAATGCATGGGCGCCCAGGGGGTGGTGCAGCATGACGCCCGCCTCCCCTGCCTCTACGGCGTCCAGGAAGCTGCGCTTCAGCTCCACGGGCAGGCGGAGTACGAGGTATGTGGCCCTCGTCGTGGCAGCAGCCGGCGACGAGCCCTCGCCCCAGACGGCCGTGTAGTCTGACCATAGTGCAAAGCGCTGCCAGAAGGCGACATTCCGCGACAGGTCGTGGGATTTCTGGGCAGAAGGTGCCCGTTGGGGGCCCGGTCCCAAAACGCCCGGCTGCACCTGCGACCGTAGCACGGCGGACCACCATACCTCTGCCGACAAGATAACGACGAGCAACTGGTATCAGCGCGGCTCGCCTTTCCATAAGCTACTCCTTGAGGTGTGGGTTGGCTTACCGTGCCTCGTAGAGGCCGACTGGCCCATACCCATGCTCTGGTAGACTTGACGGCCAGGCATGTGTTGGCGCGAGAGGAGGTCGAAGAAGCGCGAGCTAACATTGAAGCGGCGGAATATGTCCTTCAGAAGCTCCTCAGTCACCGGCAGCCTGTCGGGCTCCTCTATGATGGCATCGAGGAAGCTGAGTGCGTGCGCCCGCGTTGGCTCGCCTTTGTCAGAGAGACGAACGTCGACCAAGAAACGCCACGATGGGCAGGACTGTGGATTGGAGGGCTAATATTACAGGAAACGAGCAGAAGCGCCTGGCTTGGGAGGAGCCTGGATGGGCTGTCAGAACAATGCAAGGCTTCGTGCGGTGATACCCCACTCCCCCCCCCAACCAAAAAAAAAAAAGACGCGGATGCTTACAGCCAACCACCGTTTTATTTCATCAGGGTCGCACAAGTCGCGCCTTGTCGTGGCGCCAGCCTCGTGTATGTCAACCACGTCGACCCGGGACGAGTCCGTGAACACTTGCGACAGCACGTGGTCATGGTTGTCCAGGGAGGAAATGAACAGGGATTTCTCAAGAGACTGGCCGTAGATGAACCGACTGAGCGGATCGATTCCCGACTCCGGAGGCGTGCTGGGTCGTCCACCTGGGTTCGTGGAGCTGCCTCCTGTGCTGGGTGCCGACATTATCGCCGGCCGCCGTCCTCGGCGCAGGGAGCATGGGGTTTGGGCATCAAAAGGAAGCAGAGACGGGGCCGGACAGCAGGGCACGAGGATTATCTAGAGGATGGCGAGGCACTGCGGCCTAGCCAGAGGGGGAGAGGAGGAGGCCGACTGCTTTAGGCGCCCATCATGCATCTTGATCCCACAGCGCCCGCCTGGGGCTTTGGAGGTGAGGCTGCGGCCCACCACATGGCACATTGGCGCAGATTGGTGGCGCATGCTAGACCCGAGGAGGCTAGCTGCTGTCTCTGTGAGGTGTGCTTCACCCAGAAGCTGAAGATTGAAGAGGGCAGGCTTGAGGCCAGCATTGCGGCTGGGAGTGGATGTGATGCGACGTGGTGGATCTACGATGGCTACTCTCTGTTGGGGTCTAAAAGGATAAAAATCATGGGTCCAACAGGGGCCCTTCGGCCCTTCTACCTCTAATTCTCTCTTTGACTTTTTTTCCTCTTGGAATCGGCTGATTTTGAGCGCTTTTTTTTCTTGCGACAGGCCGTACAGCAATACCAAAGCCCTATGTGCACAGCCGATATGTACCGATACAGCGAGATGGGCGGTCAGAATACATACAAGGGGTGGTAGCCCCGGCCGACCCCCTGCGAGATCGATGATTTTTACCCTTTCAGACTGCAACAGATGGCAATGGGCTCTACCGCCACAAATATACTCTAGAGCTGGGTAGGGGTTTAGGCGGACGCCTACATTAGCTCGCCAGCGCTACGACGATGGATTTGCAACCACGTGGCTTTATAAGCGGCTGCGCTTTCCTTGCAGAGTCAAGCAGGCGCATGCACATTCGACTCTGGCCCAAGTGCAGATAAATCCAACCACCAAGATTTGGGTATCAATTGGTCCGGTTCGAAGGCCGGCTGCGATAGACATGGAAAAGAGAAAGAGGGAAAAAAAAAGGCACTGGCTACAGCGCCGTCAGGCCAACCTGCGTCCTGCACCACGAAATGCTCGCCCGCCACTCGGGCATGGCCCCGAAGCCGTCGCCCAGCCGGCCGCGCATCTCGAGCAGCACGAGCGCCTCGGAGATCTCGGCCACGAGGTCCCGGCCGATGGACCAGCGCCCGGCCGAGCCCGTCCACCAGGCCGCGTTGTTCTCGTGGCCCATGAGGACCCCCCAGAAGGCCACGAGCAGCAGCGCCAGCGGCTCGCGCCGGCCCACGGCGCCCGCGAACTCGTGCCGGCCCAGCATCGGGAACCCGACGCCCGAGAACTTGTACGCCCCGCGCCGCGCGTCGGCGAAGCCCATGCGCAGGTAGAAGACGGTGTTCTTGAACATGTCGCGCCGCACCTCGGCCGCCGTCCGCCGCGCCGACTTCCCGGCCTGCTCCGCCTTGTACCGCGCCGTCACGTCACTCGGGTTCGCCGGCGCGGGGAGCACCTGGACCGTGCCGTCGAGGAGGATCGAGTAGTCGGCCTTTGTGATGAGCGGCTCGGCCGGCGCGATCAGCTGCCTGTCCCNCCGCCGCCACCGTCGTCGTCGTCTTCCGCGACCGGCGGGCCCGTGGCGGCCGCGAGGACCATCAGCCTGTCGAGCGCCGCGGCCGTGTCCGGGTCCAGCGCGTTGATGTCGGGCTGGCCGTGGGAGAGGGCCTGCGCGATGGACGGCCCCGCGGGGCTGGCCATCAGCCAGCCCCAGTTGATGCTCACGATGCTGGTCGTGCCGTTGAGCAGCTCAAAGAGCGCCAGCACGTGCGCGATGGCGCTGTGCGGCGCAGGGTCCTGGCCCAGCCCCACGCCGCCGTGCCCGCCCACGACCTCGTCGGGCGGCCTGTCGCCCTCGTCCCAGAGCGCCCGCAGGCACTGCGGCAGCAGCAGGTGCACGACGGCGGCGAGGATCGACGCGAGGTACATCATGTGGTGGGTGTCGGCCCCGACGTGCGGCAGCGCCGCCCGGAACGCGTTTATGAGCTTGTCGTAGTACTCCATGGCCGCCCGAATGTACTTGCGGTTGCTGGCGCAGATGCTGCTGCTGTCGCCCGTTCCGGCCATGCTGGAGCCGGCGCCTTCCCTGGACGAGGCGGCCTCGGTCATGACCTTCTCGAGCGCCGTGACCGCCAGCAGCGCGTTGAGGAGGTAGTCGCACCTGAGCGCCTCGATGGGAACCACGACCTGCAGATACACCTCGTCGTTGGGGACTGATATTAGGGTCTTGTAGGTCACTGTCGCCCAGCGGTGCATCAGCTCGAGATCCAGCAGCCTGCCGGCCTCGTCGTGGCCCGCCTCGCGCTGCCCAGCGGCTGCTGGTCCGCCCCCAGCCACGGCCAGAGCCGAGGGGTCCGGGACCGGGGACCTGCTCCTGGAGGGAGGGTCGGAGCCCACGGGCCCGGCTCTCTCACCCCCGGCCCTTCTGCCTGCGGCCGCATCCTGCCCCCTCGAGCTGGCTGCCGCGAGTGAGCTCTGGGATGATTGCACGTAGATGCAGTTGCTTGTAGTCTCCCGCACCACGCAGTTCAGGCACGGCGGGCCTTGCTCGTCGCACTTTTTTTGGGTCTTGTCAGTACCGAGGTGTACAAAACGTATTGGCTTCTCCGAGGCGAGGGAAGTGCGGCGGCCTCTCGGGCCTCGGGCCTAGTAAGCCAGCCACCGCCGGCTCTCCCCACTTGTGAGATTGCACGAGGCACATACCTTGACATGCCTTCGCTTGCAGTTCTGGCATCCTCTGCGAGACTTGCTGTGGGACTTCCTCTTCTGCATCTTTCCGAACGCAACGCCCGCACTCGGACGCGATTGCGCTGACGCTGGTTTCCGAGGCGCAGGTGCTGGCCCCAAAGACACTGCGGATTGAGGCTGGTTTTGACGCCAGGCATTTGCCGCCACTGTGGCTGTGCAGTGCTGCCGCCAACACCCCCTGCTGACAGGATTGTGGCGCTGCGTCTTGGCTGGTGCCACGGCGACACCGAAGCTGTCTGTGGGCTTTGGATTGCATGGGATATTGTCGTGTTATTCAAGTCCTGAAATTTCCGACTTTTCGAAAAACAATCAAATATGGCACCAAAAGCTCACTCTGAAGTCCTTGCAATAGCACCTGCAAAGATAATAGCACGCTTGGCAGCTTTCTCACCAGATTTCATTTGTCACATCCAACTCTGTTGTCAAGCTCTTACGAAACAGGAGTTTATTTGGACAGTCTCAATGCTTGGATAGACGGACAGTATCGAAGCCTGCTTTCTTGAGCAGAAAGGCCAATTTCAATACTTGAGTGTAATTATACGATGCAATTGAATAAAAAAGGCGATAGTGAGTACTCCAGCAACAACATGTAGGCTCAGAACAATCAACTCTATACTGTGGCAAGTTTGTGGGTCGTAAGCCAATGTACAAACCACATCCCTCCGCTCCGTGACATGTTCTAAAAATATATTAAGAATCAAGTTACAGATCAGTCTAAAAGACATGGTGAGCAACAAACTCTCGCTTGCACGCTCAGTTATGCAGTTCCCTGGCATCATGAATGTTAGTGATGCGAGAGAGAAGGCTTGCCCATGCCATGTTGCTCTGGAATTTCTGTCTTATTCCTTGTCCCCTATCTCCTCGCTTAATTAGTCAATATAACCGTGCATCAGAGTTTAACCACACAAGTTGACTTTGTGGCCCAGAAACAGCATAGGCAAAAGACGATCAATGCTATTCGGGATCCGCATGACCATAATACACAAACTTGTCAGTGCGTTTCCCCCCACAGTCGACAGAAGCAACGAATATTCGGGATCACGGGAACAGCATCAAAGCTCGACATGTGTCTGGTAGCCTTGCTGCCTAGCGGCCTGGTCGCCTTTCCGGGGCCTTCCCCGAGCCCACCAGAGCCTATGCGGGCAAGCGAGAACGCTAGCGGGCCAGGCTTGCATGGGGGGGAAGTGGTTTTTTTGGTTCTTGTCAAAGCTTGCAGGTCTGGCGCGCACACCTGCGCACTAGTACTGCGTCGCAAGATAACAAGCGATATGGCGCCCCGCAAAGGGAAGCAAGTCGGCGTCCACCCCGGGAGGAGGGGAAACGGTGAGCCGGAGAGAGAGTGTGAGCGGGGTGTCCAGTCCAAAGGAGCGGCTTTCTGGAGGTTAGGAGAAGGGGGGGGGGTTGATTGGAGGATGCGTGCCAAGATTGCTTGGGGGGGATGCCCAGCTGGCGTTGCTGGAGTTGGTTTAAAACGCTAGAGTAAACTTGGACGTTGCCCTCCCACGACCTCATTTGAGTCAGCGATGGTGGTTTGTTCCTTTTTCCGATTAGCCAAGCAGCTAGGTTGGTGCTGATCTTCAGCTGACAGGATGCGGCAATCAATAATGTGAGGAAGAGACGGCGGCGGCGTACACACAAACAGAGCCGGCACCACCAGCACCGGGCGCGGTCGTGGCTTGCGATGGACGGACCGCCAGAGAGGCCTGCAGAAAGACGCTTGCGCTGATGTCAGCAAAGCCCGTCCCTTCGTTTCTTTCTCTCCCTTCCCTCAAAAGGATGCTAATGCGGGGTAGTGAAGTATGAAGGTGTGGGCGGCTGGGTTTTGGGACCCTGCGTCTGCTTTCTTTTCCCCCTTTCCGGGTCCTCGTCCGTGGTGGACAGATTACGAGATAGCCTTCAAGCCACCCGGCCCTTTTTTTCTCGCTCTCTCTCACGATCTGCACAGGAATGACTTGGGTCGGCAGCCAGAGAGATGCGTGTCGCCGTGGGAGCCGCGTAAACATATATCCGATGACCGGGACAGCGGTCCGGAGTTTGTTGTTTCACAGGCCTGGGATTGGAGACAGCCAGGGAGGGACGCCCATCCATCACCTGCCGACCTGCCGACCTGCCGACAAACCGACCGAGTTGGGACTTGTCTGCGCGATACTGGGCCGAGTACGGGCAGGCCTTGGGGGGCTCAGAAATGGCCGCAGCCAGATGCGAGGCCGAGTAGGGATGGACGGGCCAGCCAAGCGAATCATTGCACACCTCGAGGTAGGTGGCATTTTGCGGTGCACCCACGGCCGCGCGCGTCCAGTGGCCACGAACATGCAGTTCAGCAAGGGCGGAGGAGAGGACGGGCGCCAAGGCGATAGTGCCCCCCTCCTGCCATTTTGCTTATTTGCCGCACTGTGACATGCGAGCGAGAAAGAAAAAAAATGTGTGTGTGTGTGTGTGCGCGAGGCATGCAGCAAAGCGTTGGTGCACTTGATAGTGTGCAGCGCGTGGTCCGATCGGCAGGCTCTCTGGCGCTTGCTTGAAACCATGACAAAGGGACGGGCTTCTACACATAAGGGGGTGGCGGCGGCTTGCACAGGGCAAAAGAGGGCGTCGACGCCAGGACCGGCGCCGTTTACGTCGGCATGCCTTCAGCTGGGCTGGGGTGGAACAAGAAAACAAAATGACAAGGTCACGATTTGTGAGATGAAAAAAAACCAAAAGACAAAAATAAAGACAAAAAGCCGCAGGCGTCTCGGGCGTGCTCCAAGTCAGCGGATGCCTGCCGCCACGTCCACACGACGACCGGGATCGGGATACGTATCACCAATGTAGCGACGGAGCAGGCGCCCGTGCTCGAGACCGATGTCCAGCAATCCACGGTATGTGCGCCCGGGGTCTCGATGCCGAGAGGCTGCCTGCGGTGGCGGCGGGGCAACGTCAGGAGGGGCCGGTGTGTGTGTGCGTGTGTGTGGTGATGGCGACGATCTATTTTAATTTGAGATGAAGGGGACGGGGAGACCAGGCCAAATCATCACAGGGACAGCCCACCCCCCGAAAGCAGCGCAAAAGGCCGAGCGGCGTTGGATGATGGGCGCCCGATGGGGGCGCTCTGGAGCGATGCCGGAAAGGGACTGAGGGCGGCCCAGCCGAACGAAGGGTGAGGGTGACAATGGGCCGCCCGGGCTTTCCAAGGACCTTGTTTCCGTTTGGGGGCTGACAAGGCAGCGGCTTGGTTGGAGTGGGTGCAAACGGCACACTCTTTCACACACACACACACACACACACACACACACACACGAGGCGGGGAGGGGGGCGTGCATGCGGAAATTGATCAATGGTCCCAATCCCATCCTGCTTGCCTACCTGCCTAGCGGGGACCGTCGGACGACGGAATAGATGGCAATCCACCGCACCAGCGCCGATGCGAGATTTCTGGCTTGCCGCTCAGCACTGTGCAAGCGGCAGCAGCAGCAGGCAGGCAGGTAGGCGGTCACCACGGCCAGCGCAGGGCCGGATCCATGCAATTCGCCGCCAGGGATCCATTCCATGGGCTTGCTAGCTGACTGGCTGGCTGGCTAAACCTGACTCCCAACTCCCTGCGCGGCCGGTGCTGGACGGTGGGTGGTGGTGGGTGGGTTTGTGCTTTCGCTTTGGGGGCCTCGTGCTGAGCCAATGGCACCCGAGGCCTTGGTGCCCCGCCATGGTCCGGTTCGGATCCAGTCTGGACCCCGCGGCAAAACGCCGAGCGCGACTGACTGTGGCTGCTGTTGGGACTATACTTGTTGCTATACGTGCGAGCAGGCTAGTAGGTGTGTGTGGGTGCGCGCGTGTGCGTGCCAATACAAAGTCACTTTTGCAGCCTGCTTTCGTCGTTGCTCGGGCGCGGCCCTTTTTTTATTCTTTTTTTTTCCTCGTGTGGCTTAGGTGGGTGCGAGCAAACCAAATTGGTTCGCTGCCGATGCGTGACTGGTGGGTTTCGACCTCGCAGCTGTTCGATTGCCTATTCCACAGCAAATTAAGCTAGAAAAGGCAATCGCCCGAAAGGCTGGCTGGACTGGGTTGATCGATGGCCGAGATGCGGTGTTTTGTCGCCGACACGACACTGTGCAGACGACATGGACATGCGAGCCGGCTGGATCGGTGACCGCCTCATTGTGCATTGCGCCCTTCTCAGAGCCTTTTTTTAATTGCTTCACTTTCGTTTCTGTGCACATCACGGCTGGTATAGCCAATGCACGGCTCTGATGGCCGGGGATCGAACGTCTTGGTAGCATGATTATCTGCAGACGGCGGGAGCAGAGGCAAAAAGAAGGAAAATAAAAAGGCGGAATTGGCCGCCATACTGTCGCCGTTGTCTCGGCATTCCGAGTTACCTAGTGGCTTTTTTTTGGAGATCATTGCCTCCCATTCCGCCCCGCTCTATGGGCAAGGCACCAACCTGCAGTTCCAATTGTCCGCAGTAAAGTACTCGGTCGCTCAGCTCAGTCGGCCAGCATCCGGGGCCCGGCCTCCCTATTTTTTTCTCCATCCCTCCTCGTCGTTCCTCCAGGCAAGGTTGCAAGAAACCTGAACGAGACCTCGTCGGCCAATGGTCTGGTGTTGGGTGGTGCGCAACGTGGCTTGGCCCTCGAGTCGCCCGCTGAGTATGTGCATGACCGCAGGAAAAAGTCGCGCCGCCGCCGCCGCCGCCTGCGCTGACGAAACCGAGGGGAGGACCCAGTGGCCCAGCCCAGCCCCGGCGGGGGGCCTTCTTTCGTCCGTTGACGCAGCGAGCGCTGAGCACACGCCCGCCAGCCAACCGCACACCTCTCCGCCACCTCCAAGACGCGGCCCCAGCAGTCTCGCCAGTCCCATCCGGCGTCCACGCCACACATCCACAGACACAGCTGCGACAGACAAGCCCGTCCCGGCCGTCGCATCGGATCTGTATCCCCGTCCCGCTTGTTTGGAAGGCTGTTACTTAGGTATCCCTCCCCTCCCCCCTTCCCTAGCTCCGCTCCTCGCGATCTGCTCGGTAATGAGGATGTGCACCACCGACGGCTGCGCTCCTTGCCAAATAAGTGCGCAGACTGGCGAAGCGCTCCCTGCAACTACCGTAAGCACAGTAAGCTTATAGGCGAATAGCAAGCCGCCCACGACAATAATGGCACCGCGCCCGTCTGATCCAGGCGAGCCGCCGCCTGCACGTCGCTTGGGCAAGCATCCAGGGCCAATCAGACTCTTGTAGGCAGCCACCCAACTCGAGGCAGAGTCAACCCGGCGGGAAACACACCGCACGCGCAAGCCGTCCCGCAGCTCTTTGGACATGCCTCCCCTGGATTTTTTGCAGTCCGTTTGTTTGCTGGACCTGCCGGCTTCTTTTCCTCTCTGGTGGCGCGCGTGCAATTGGCCCCAGAAAGAGGCAACCGCCTCCTCTTTTTTTTTTCCTTGTTGTTTTCACACCCAAGTAGATGACCGACCCTCTTACTGTGTGCGCCCCCCAGCTACTGATTTCTTTCTCCTTCAGGGTTTCTTGCCGTGCTTGCTTCGTATATCTAGCGCTCTTTAAAGGTCCGGATACCACCTCGCAGCTGCAGCCGGGCTTGTCTCGGCGCAGGGCTGGGATCATGGCTCACTCAGAATTCAGGGTCTCGGAATGCCCATGTCGTTGTCCATGTGCGGGTGCGTGGCATGGAAAGGCATGGGTGGCCCCCTCTTTTTCGCTTTTTTTTTTTTTTTTTTTGGTGGTGGCGAACTCGTTGTTTTCGTCGTCGTTCCTGGCTTTCGGGCGGCGCCCCCCTTATTTACCTCGGACCTCGTTGGCTCGGTGGTTGGCTGAACAAGGATGCAAAACCGGCCTTGCCTTTCGTCAAAGAGGAGTCGAGACACGGCGTCGTTATCGCACCAGGCTGCAGTGGAATATAACCCTCGTAAGACTGGACGGCCTGGCCGGCAGGACCCTGCCGAGGTTGGGATGCTGCCGTGACTTCCTTTCGTGTTGGCCGCCGGCCACAGCCCCCCCATCCCCTCCTCGAGACAGGCCACGCAAGTTGCAACGCCCGGATATACCGTCCCCTCTCGTGTTTTTTTTCTTTGGGCGAACAAAAAAGGCAATCGAGACTCCACTATTCATTGATATCAAACGACAAGCCACTTTTTCCCAGCCGGAGGGGTTGGTTGGCTGCTGCGTATAGGCAGGTAACTGTACTGTGTGCGTACACACGGGCTCGCGCGCAAAGCGGAAGCAGCAAGCCTGGCCATGGGGCACGGGTGACGTGACACATCAGATGCGCCAAAAAGGCAGCCAATCCGGGAGGGCTGTTTGTGTGGCATCTCCTTGCGATCTGCCCCGGAGCTCGTTAGCTGGGCTGCATTAGACAGGCCAGACGAGTCTGGGACACGGAAGGCGGTGTGCGCGTCCCACAGCCGGGGGGGGGGGTTTGTTTGCTTTTTTTCCCCCTTCTTTCTTTGCTGCCCGTGTTATTGGTGTTATTATTATCCTTCCGTGTCTTGCATCGTCACAGGCAGGACTCAGTCAGTCAGCTGCGCCTTAGCAATTACCGAACGGGAGCAGGCAGGACGACGGACGGGCGTCGTCGCTCGGCACTTGTCCAGCTGGGCCAGGGGTGGTCTGTCTGTCGACAAGGTGTTTTCATTATGATTGACCGCGGCCGTCGCAGCGATGAGGCAAGTCGCCGCCGCCGACGAGCACCCGTCGGGCCAGCCTGTCTGTGCCCGTTGGGCCCAATATGAGACAGCCACCGCCGGCCCATCCCATGACACACGGGCGACCTAATCCAGAAATTCATCAAACGATTCGCACGCTGCGCATGGCCAGGATAGGGCACGGGGGCGTCGACGATGGGCGGGCCTAGATAGGGATCGGTACACGTCGACTCAGCCGCTTTTTTTAGTCTTTTTTTTTTTCTTTTGCTTTAAATTTTTTTTCTCAATTCCAACCTGGCGCTATAGATGCCAAAGGGCGGGGGCGGCTTCGGCCTCCATCATCTCCCAGCCTTCCATCTGCCGGTCTCCAATATCATCATCATCACTGGTAGCATCCAGCTGCGACGCCATCCCTGGCGCCGGGGGCCCGATGCTGACGGCTCGAGTTTCCGGTCCTGTCATCGGACTCGCACGCCCGACGGACGGGGTGGGCTG